>SNQJ01S0042611.1:50817-78352 GCA_010110895.2 Picea sitchensis
GAGCTTCTCTCTCTTGAGTAAAATCGCTCTCGCACTCCCAAAAAACCCTCCATGGCGGAAGAAAATAAAAATAATAGAGAAAATGATTTTATTAATGTGTTTCTTGAGCAAGGTCTCATGCAACACAGGGACGAAATGATGGAGAATTTTACCCACATCCTTCAATGCCTACTGATAACAATAGTCGTGTCTTCATCAAGCAACCACTTTGGAGGCACCTCTCCTTTCAAGGTACAAGTAAATTTTCATATTATTGTATTTGAAGGTCACATCGATGGAGATCCCTAGAAAAATGGTTAAACCTACTACATGATTATTTTCTTTGTTCACAACTTTTCCGAAAGGAAAAATATCACCTTCGCACTCCTTAAAGCACTCACACTTGTCAATCATTGGTGGGAAACTTACTGTAAGAAATGTTCCACAGAGAAGTCTCAAATATATGGGGTCGACCCCACTTGTGATTTTTGTGTGGATGCGGTCAAGGAACAATATTACCTTGTTGGTAACTATGATGACCAGTACATGAGATGGACTATTCTTGGTCAAGAGTGGGGCCAAGCACTGACAAAGTTCACCAACACCTTCCATACCTTACGCACCAAGTTGGATATCAATATTTTGAGTGGCATTTGGTTATGAAATACCGTTGGGATCTACACAGGTACATCCAAACTTAAATGGAGTTTTTGAACATCTCATCCTTGGGATTTGCTTACCGATATGTTGTCAAAATTGAGAATAAATTTAAGCACCAGAAAAAATGGGAGTTCAGGTCTGCAAATCCACAACAACCAAATCATGATAAAGATGACCCTAACAAACATCATTTTGACAACCAGTCCAAGCCATAGGAAAAGAAGGGTAACAAAAAGATAAATAAGAACACATGATAATGGTGCAATTTCCACAAAATCCCTTGGAACAACACCGATGAATGTCGATCAAAATAGTCATTGGTGGTCGAGATCAAAGACAAGGAGTTGAACCCTAATTCAGAATTTGATTTAGAAAATAATGGAAAAGATAAATCATGGACATAGACCCCACTTCTATTGTCACAACCACAACAATTCAACCAGAAGAACTAGTAGATCCTAAAGAGGGGGAGTGTCTCTTCCATTCACAGATGTGGGTGAAAGGGACCCCATTTCATTTCATTTTTTATAGAGGAAGCCAGAAGAACCTCATCTTAGAATAGCTCATCAAACAGTTGGGATTTTCGACAACACCACACCACAGTCATACAACATTAGATCACTTCGCCAGGAACAAGACCTCTATGTCAACCATTAGTTTCAATTATCATATCACATCCAACTCTTCAAGGATGAGGTATTATTAGATTTTTCCCCACTGGATGTCTGTGATGTTGTGTTGGGCCAGCCATATATGTGGAAGTGCCATATTATTTATGAGTCTTGACCCTGTAGTGTCATTTCTACTCTGGGGGGTCATATCTATAGGATACCATGGGTAGTTCCAACTATTGTCCCATCTAAATATTTCCGCAAGGTATTATCTCATACTACAAAATTTAGCTTCTTCACAGCCTGTTCAAAAGGTGAACAAAAGAACACTGCAACCATTGTAGCTTTAGTCCAAGCACCTTCTGCCCAGTAGAAGTAGATCGACAAGATTTAATCAAAGAAAAAGGATTCCTTATGCACACAGTCATATCATGTATTCGGACGGGTTAAAAATGTCGAACCCATCTAGCCACAAGTTTGTGACAACCTTCAACGAGATAAGTAGCACAACTTCTCCAGCAAGGAAAGCAACTCATTAAGATGCAGTTTCAATAAAAGGATTTTCCCTCTCCTCTGGGCACTCAACGAAATGGAGAATAATTATTCATAAGGAGGGAGGATTGATCTAGGTGGATATCGATGGCCACCCACCTATTCCAATTGGCTCAAAAACGTTTTCTGGCAACTTACTATTTTTAGCAGTTTTTTAGTTCCTTAACTTCCAGGGCCATTTTAAGGGCCTAAATAAATATTTGTTAGGATACAACACCCCAATGATAGCCAAAGGCTCTTATTTATCATCTAAAATTAATATCCTTGATTATACCTTTCCAATGAGCTATCATGTGGCCCAAAAGAAGATCATATCCCAAACTTATGCCCCCAGGAAGTTGATACACCAAACTACCCAAAACAAGTTCCACAAAACTATTGGCTTTTCATCTTTCAGGGTTAGGGTTTTGTATTTTCTTTATGATAAAAATGCCTATGGATCCTGATTGTAAAATCATCTTCTTGTGAATGCGATTAGTCATCACATCTCTTCTTAGAGATACGCTCCCACCATTCTAGTGAGTCTTTCACACTATAGTTCTGCAGTTTTGTACATTTATCTCATTAATAGAAATTGTGTATTACTGTATCTCTATGTTTATGGTTATATCTCTAATAAATTTATGTTATATTATTATCTCTCTTGCAATATCTCTGTATATATATGTGTTGTATCTCCTCTCTCATTTAGTGCCAAAACTAAAAGTATTATTTTCCCCATCGAAGAGGCAAGTGAACAATGTTTCATTTCAATAAAGGTATTGTTTGGTGTCGTGGTTTCATCTATTATGTTGTTTCGCTATTATTCTTTGTAGTATTTTTTTTTCATGCTATCATAATATATCAGGTACCTTACATGCACACAATCAGCTCATGTATCTGGATTGGTTAAAAAGTTCCAACCCTTCCAGCCACAGTGATTCGGATTATTTTCGGCACGAAATGGAAGCGGAGATATAATAAAGAAATTCACAAAGATATCACAGATATTCAATAATATAATAGAAATGTATCAGAGATGCAACCATAAACATAGATATACAGTAATACATGATTTCTATTAATGAAAGAAATGTATAGAGATTGTAAAAGTACAGAGTGAAAGACTCGCTAGAATGATGGAACCTTATCTCTGCAAGATACCAGATATATAAAATATGAAGAACATAAATATAATGGAACCTTATCTCTAGTAGATAAATTGTGACATATAAAAATATGAAGAACATAAATATACTGGTAGAAATGGTAGAATAACAAGAATATAACCAAAAAATCTCTACCAATAACACGAAATGATATAAGAATAGCCAGAAATAGCACCCTTGATTCGTAAAGCAATGTTCACAGGCTCCTTCTTCGAGGGGGAAACCTCCAATCGAAAGCATTTCCATTACAATAATCCTGCCAGGGTTTCCTTTGCTACCCCACCCCATTTTATACCAATATGTCTATTAAGAGAATAATCTAGAGGAAGATCCGCCTAGAAGCGGAAGCTTCTTTATTAGGTCTCTTTACATCCGCCTTTATTCTATTTTATTGAAAGGCCTTTATTAATATTCACCTTTATTACATCCGAATATATATTGTTCTACCTATTTGCATGTTAGGACCCTAACATGTACTCTCACTTAAAAATAGCCTTGTCCTCGCGGCTTGAGATGATGTGGGAACCATCAGAATGGTAGCCGGTTCCCAAGTGGCATCCTTGAGCTACATCTTTCCAATCGCATCTAGCACTTCCTTGATGGTTCTCTCGACGCAGCGACGCCATGTCGGGTCCAAAACTGCTTCAAGTTGTAGCCAAATGGATCCTTCGCCTAACTCTAGAAGGTTGGTTTGAATTTGGCACCGGGTTCCACCACCTTCTTCAAGCATGAAACATGAAAAATAGGGGGCAGCTTCGAACACTCAGCAGTATTAATTGATATGTGACTTGTCCCACACGATTGAGAACCGTAAGGACCATAAAATTTGGGTGCTAGCTTCTACAATGCTCGGCCTTGAGGGAAGTTTCTGTTTATGCTGGTTGCGCCTCGAACACCTAATCCCCTTCGCGAATTGAGGTTTAGGAGCTTACCTTGATCTCGCTTGTCAGCTCTTCATTCTATTATGTGCCATGACCAAGTTCTCTTTATAGTACGGGTTGATATCCTCTTGAACCGTAAGTGTTTGGTCAATCGCCTGACCTTCGAGGTAAATCTTCGTATATGGGAGAACTGGCGGTGGCTTCTGTCTGCTATACACCGCTTCAAAAGGATTCATGCTATGGGTTGTATGGTATGTAGTGGTGTGCCACCATTCGACGTAGGTGTAACCATTGAGACCATCGTGTTGTTTTTCGTAGGCAAATCACCTTTATATGTTTCCAAACACTTGTTGGACAACTCTCTACTTGACAATCCATCTGGGACATGTTGAGCTGAGATGCAATTGTGCCTTGTAGCTTAAACAAACTTCTTGCCAAAAATTCTTGTGAAAGTTGGTTCTCTATCTAAACAATAGAGTGTGGCATGCCATGAAGCTTGGAAGACCTCGGGTCCATGAAAAATTGAGCCACTGCGGATGCAGAATGTGTTGAAGGGCGTATAAATGAGTATACTTGGAAAGGCCATCCACCACCACCATGATGACCGACATTCCCCAATTTGGGTAAGCTTGTACAAAGTCCATAGATATTCCTTCGTCAACCCAAACCGCGCTGACACACCCACATTCAAGAAAACTTACATGTCCCAAGCCATACCATCCCGTAAAAAGAACGCTTTGACTCACCATATGTTTTGGTGAACCCCGAAAGTGCCCCCAGTTGTGGTGTGTAGCATGAAGCTCGAAGCACCGTGGATTGGAGTTTGGATTGTTTACTTAAATACAAGCTGCCTTTGTAGCTCATCCTCGGAACCAAGAGTACCCTAGGGAGCTGGAGCCTTGTTCTACAATTTCTAGATTAGATGCAATCCCTTGGGACCTTAAGTCATTCTGGCGACATCTTGGAGACAACGGGTACAATGAAGGAAAGAGAAAAAAGGGATCCTTCGGCTTCATGAGCCGAACAAGTGCATCCGGGCCACTACATTGTCTTTCCCTTATTGTAAATGATCTATAATCATATCCAAAGAGCTTAGTCACCCATTTTTGTTGTTCCCGGGAGGAAATACGATGTTCCAAAGTAAAATTTGAGGCTTTCATGGCCTGGCCTTAATTTGGAAGCTGCTATTCCAAGAGATGGGTGACGCCAGCAACCTAGTCCAGATGCGTAATCGCCGCAACATTTATTTTTCATAAATGGGTTTGCTAAGATTCCTTTCGGACAATTGCTTGCTAGTGAAGGCCAAAGGTCGACCCTCTTGCATAAGGGACGTTGTTGATTCCTTTTCCCGAGGTGTCACATTCCAACACAAAGGTCTTTGTGAAGCTCTGAAGGGCCATAATCGAAGTGGTGCACATGGCCATCTTCTGGTTTGAAAATCTTGAGCAACCGCTAGAGTTCAAGTGAAAGAGTCTTCTTTTTTAGGAGAGTCGGGAGAGGTGTTGCAATATTTCCATAGTTCTTAACGAATCCCAGATACACTGTGGAGGCTCATAAATCCATGTAAGATTTTGAGATTCTTTGGGTGTGGCCATTGCATAGCTTCAATATTTTTCTCAGTCCACCACCCTGATGCCAACCTTTCCCACCAAATGACCCAAGTATTCTACTGAGAGGCACCAAAAGCACATTTGGACCTGCTTCAAGAAAAGTTGGTGTCGAGAGAGTAGGCTAATAACTTGTTCCACATGAGAAAGATGGTTTGCCTAGGTTTTTCTATAGATGAGGATATCATCAAAGAAAACTAAGACAAAATGATTCGGAGAAAAGGGCTAGGAATACATGGTCTATGAGGCTCGAAGGTGGAGGGGAGTTACACAAACCCCAAAGTTGGCATGACCAAACTCATAGTGGCCCTCATGAGTGCAAAAAGGCCGTCTTAGGAATGCCTACTTTCATAATGTAGACCGTGATAGCCCGAGTTAAGATCAAGTTTGGTAAAGAATTGCGCCACTCAATTCATCCAGAGGTCATCAATGAAAGGAAATGGGAAATTTGTCTTGATGTCACTTGTTGAGATCACTAAGTCGACACATTCTCCAAGAACCTTATTTTTCAGTACAATGATGACTAGGAGAGGAGTAAGGGCTCGTGCTAGGAACTCCTTACTGCCAGATGACTCTGGCAGTAAGGAGTTCCTAGACCATCTTTTTCAATTCCCCATTTTTTGTGCAAGTGACGATAGGGGTGAATATTGGGAGGAAGGATGCTCGGGACAAGGGGAATGGAATGATCATGGACACCACAATGGGAAGAAGGGAGTCCCTGGGGATTGGAAAATAATCTTTGATGTTTAGAAAGGAGGGCTTGAGGTCTTGGGGCACAGGTGGTGTCTCTGTGGTCAGATGGTGTGGAGCTGGACAACGACACCTGAATGACCTTTTGAGCAATTTTTCCAGCGTGATGAGAACTGATGACCTCAGTGAACCAAAGAAGATTCCTTAGAATTTATATTGGTGGCCTCCCTTGTTCAATCAGTATGGTTAAGTTCCAAAATCCATGAGAATGGGACCCAGTCCTTAGCCACCGCAGATCCAACACACAATTTCACAACCTACCATGCAAATAAAACATACATGGGATTTTAGGTGGTAGTCACCGATTGACATGCACATTTCTCAGATACCACATTTCACATGTAACCACCATCGGGTAAATCATGATTTGGAAATTGTTGACGTAAAGATGGATGTAAAGAATGGGTTTCTTTAACAATGTTGGATGAATAAAATTGTGGTATTGCCACTATCAACCGTATCGACCTTTCTGCTTGATGTGTAAACCGGAATAACTTGAGGGTTTTGGGGGTAGAGAAACTGCTGAGAGCGCTTTGAGGGAAATGATCTGGCTCCACTGAGGGTCGAGGAGGGCTGGTGTCATTGATTTCCTCGTGACTCTGGGCACAAGGGGAGTGGGCCAACATCCTCTTCCGAAATATCCCCGAGATGGCCATAAAAGCTTTTGTTCCTTACATTTGTGGCCTTGGGAAATATTTGTCATCACAATTATAACAGTAGGCCTTTGAGTTGGCTGCTCGTGCATTTCACTCGGTCAATTTTTGGATCTTTAATGGGCTGAGGGAGTAGTGGGGTTTACTCGGTTCAGAAGAGGGATAAAGGAAGGCTTACGGCTTTGAGAGAGGAAACAATTTGTTGTGCTTCTTTAGCTTTTTAGTATCCTCCACCCAAGTCATAGGTCGAGCCATGAGGACAAGGCCCAATCTCCCTCCTTTGAGGCTAATCGGGATAAACACTCGAAGAAAGCATCACTATGCCTTCGTCTAAAAAGCCAATCGCCAAATGCAGCCTATGAAGTCTTCTACTATGTTCCTGATTGTTCCAATTTTGTCAAACGGCCCAAATGGTTGGTGTCGCGTCAAAGTGTTCATAAAGCCTACCAAATTGTGTCCAAGTAATATAATTTGATTTCGAAGTTTTCTCCATTGCCACTCATTGCCGTACGTTTGATCTAGATGGAGAAACACCATATCGGAGTTTGGGCAAGCCATCCTGTAATGTTGTAGAGAGAGAAATAATGTTCCATTTGGGTGACCCAACCAAGGGGGTCCCAGAGCCATCAAATTTGTTACATCCACCTCTAGAAGGCATATGTCCCATTGGAAGTGATGGGGTTGAAAGGGAATGGGAATAATAAGTTTCACCTTCATTCTTTTATGTGCAATCTCGTGGAAAGCAGAGTCATCGGTAGGGATCTTGAGTTTGGTGCGTAGTGATGCAGCATGATTCAATCTAGGGTGGTCGGGCCAGGCTTGATCTCCCCATTACACCACACTCTGGGCCACATTTCCTGATGCATTTATGGTGGTATTGATGGATGCACGAGGCAAATGGTAGCATTGAGTTATTGTTGCACTCTTTTGGGTCTCGAGGAAACTAGATTGCAAGGTACAGCCGAGAATCTAGTTATTGGCTATGTGCATGGGCCATGAGGATGGGTGAACCAAAAGGAGCTGGTGGGGCTTCTAAATTTTTGTCGTAAAATGATATGGATGAATGTGATAAGGGAGAAGAGATGAATATAATAAAATAGGTCTCAAGAAGAATGTTGAAGAATGTCGAACTCAAATTTTAACCGTAAAGAAATGTGTATTTACTTGGCAACCGGAATTCCATGCAATCTGCACAGATCTCCTGGGCTTAACTTTGTTTATGTTTCTTATGTTTATGTTCCCAAGGGTTAGGTATTCAAGGGTTCTACGACAAGGGTTTTCCTCTATGCTATAGCTCGATATATGTGTGTAAATCCAAGAGTACTTGGCCCAATATCTCAAGTCACTAACTAAGGAGGATAGACCGTAACCTTAGACGTACTACCCGACCACCATGTGTACTAGAGAGTATCTTCCCTCGAAGTGTTGTTATCTACTAATCTACCAGTTGGCTCCATAGGTTTTATCTAAAGAGTGGGCTCTCGTAAAATCTACGATCCGCATAATGTGTGTTGTCCTACGCGCCACCACTCGAACGGGTACCAACAGGGTTACAAGGGTGGCCAACATGTGCTTAAGAACCACTTTGTATTCCTACGTAAGGAATACCTAAACCATAGGTTTGCGTATAACGATAGATCTCTCGGCCTAAAGACACCGGAATACATCTCTACCTAGAAAATATACCCACAATTTCTCGCCACAGTGCTCGATACCACGGTAAGATAATACTAGATATATAAAATATGCAAAAACAAAAATATAATGATAGAAATGGCATAATAACAAAAATATCCAGCATAATCTTCACATAAATGATATAAGAATAAATAATAGAAATATCAATTTGATTCAAAAGCAATGTTCATAGGCTCCTTCGAGGGGGAAACCTCCAATCGAAAGCAACATCTATTACAATAATCTCCAAGCTAGGGTTTTCATACCCTCCACCCTTATTTATACTAAATATGTCTATTAAGAGAAACATCTAGAGGAAGATCCTTCTAGAAGCGTATTTCTATTAGGTCTTCTTACATCCGCCTTTATTCTATTTCCATTGAAAGGCCTTATTAATATTGACCTTTATTACATCCTAATACATTGATCTACCTATGTGGTTAGGACCTTAACAATCTCGAGGATATTCCACTGGGCTACTTGTATTTGCAAGAAGATGATTACAATGAGGCTCAAGGCCCTTTTAAAATAAATCAGAATGCCCAAAACCCTATACATCCAAAACCTAACCCTGTGAGATGAAGCTACCAAAAATTCATGTGGGCCCCGCTTGGGTAGTTAGTACATCAACTTCTTTGGGGTCGTAACTTTTGCATACTCCATCTCCGCTTTAGGCATATGATAGCCCATCGAAAGGTATCATCGAGGAGATAATTTTGGGGCTTAATAATTCCTATGGATATCATTTTGAATCTTGATACCCAAAACCTTCATTTAGGCCCTCAAAAATGGACCCTAAGTTAAAACCGCTAAAAATAGTAAATTGCCAAAATTGTCGTGAACTGCTTTGAGCTAGCTGGAAAAGGTGAGTGGCCACCATATCCACCGGATCAATCATACCTCCTTAAGAAGCAAATGTACCGGTATCCATTGCATTGAGTTCTCAAGGAGAGGAAAAAGCGCTTGTTGAATCAATCTGTGAGTTGTTTGCCTTGTCGGATATCGCGTTGCTGGGTTTGTGGAAGGCTATCACGAAAATGTGGCTAGAAGGGTTAGAAATTTTTAACCAATATGGATACATGATATTATTTTGTATAGAAGGAATATTTACACTTTTCAACAATCTTGTCGACCGGCTTCTATTGGATAGAAGGTGTTTGGGTCGAGGTTGTAGTGGTCAAAGTGTCCCTTTGTTCACCTTTGGTTCGATTGTGAAGAAGCTAAATCTTTATAGTATGAGATGCTACCTTGAGGAAATTTTTAGGTGGGACAAAAGTCATAACTACCTCTGGTATTCCTCGGGTATTCTATAAAGATGACCCCCAGAGAAACAATGACACCGCGGGGTCGAGACTCATAAACAAAGATGGCTTCCACATATATGGTTGGCCCAAGAGAACATCATAGACATCCGGGTAACATCACATAATACCTCATCCTTGAAGGGCTAGGATTTCATATGACAATCGCATTGTTATCGAATAATAAATATCTCATCCTGGCTAAGCCACCCAATGTTGTATGGTCATAGGTGTGGTGTTGTCGATAATCCCAACCGTTTGACGGTAATTCCTTTGCCGATATGAGGTTCTTCTAGCTTCCTCGCTATCAAAAATAAAAGTAGTGGGTCCCCTTCACCCAAGCACATCTCAGAACAAAGGCACTCCCCTTCGATCCGGGTTGGTTCTTCTAATTGGAATTGTTGGGCCATGACAATAAGAAGGAGGTATGTGTCGATGATCCTCAGATTTTACCGCATTTTCATAATCGATCAATCGGTTTGGCTCCTTTGTCTTTGATATTGGACACCAACCGACTATTTAACACATTCATTGGTGTTGTGCCAGGCTATTTTGTGGAAATCGCATCTATTTTCCGTCCTTCTTTTTATCTTCCTCGCGGGACCCCTTCTTCTTTTCCGTGGACTTTGACTCAGTTTTGGGAGATTGTTTAACTAGTCATTTTGTCATAATTTTGGTTATTGAATATCTAGAGACAAACTCATTTGTTCTAGTGCTTAAATTTATGCCTCGATTTTAATAAGATATCGATAAGCAACACCGAGTGATGAGGATGTCCAAAATCCATTTCAGCTTTGATGTATTCCCTGGTAGAGCCCCACTAAATTTTAGAACCAAATGTCATTTAGAGTCTTTGATACCCACTTTGGTGCACAAGGTATGGAAGGTATTGGTGAAATCTTGTATGGAACTACTTGGCCCCTCTTGCAATAGTGTGGTCCATCCATGTACTAGTCCCTCATAGTTGCCAACATGGTAATATTGTTCCTACCACATCCATAAAAAAATCCAAATTCAGCGCGGCCCCAAATATTCCATACCCTTCTGTGGAAATTTTCATGTAGTAAGTTTCCCACCAATGTTTAACATGGGGGATATTTAAGGAGTGTGAAGATGATCTTTCTCTGTCAGAAAAATTACGAACGAGAAAACCTTATAAATGCATTTAACCATTTGTCCAAGACCGTGATCTATCTAACCTTCAAATATGGGAATATCAAAATTAACCCGGTAACTTGAAAGGAGAGGTGCTTCCCAAAGTGGTTGTTTAATGAAGATGTGCATGTTTCTAATTTACTTGCATTAAAGGATGTGGGAAAAATTCCATCATTTCGCCCCCGCCGCTGCGGAGAGCTTGCTCGCCATAGATTTCCATAGGATTGTCTCCGCTCCATCATTTTTATTTCTTCCTCCATGGAGGGTTTCTTGGGCATGCAAGAGTGATTGTCTTCAAGAGAGAAAATATCGAGACCCAACTTGTTATAGTTGGACCAATGGCCTGTGACATTCACTGAAAATGATCAAGAGCATCATGCCTGGATACCAATCGGATCCGGATTATTTCATCTAAAATGGAAGCCGAAGATATAATAAAAGAAATGCACAGAGATATTGCGATATTCAATAATATAACAGAAATGTAATGAAGATGCAACCATAAACACGAGACACATTAATACATGATTTATATTAATGAAATAAATGTACGTAGACTGTAAAAATACAAAGTGAAAGACCTGCTAGAATGATGGCAACTTAACTGGTATGGCCACCGTGATTCACCCTAAGATGATTACAATGAGGATCCTGGGTTACCTTTACAATAAAACAGAATGCCAAAACCCTAGACATCTAAAAACCCAACCCTAGGAGATGAAGCACCAAAGTCATATGGGAATTCCGCTGGGTAAGTTAGTGCACCAACTTCCTGGGGTCGTAACTTTGCATAACGAGATCTTCGCTTTTAGGCACATGATAGCTCAAGTTGGAAAGTTATATCCTAAGGGAGACGCATTCTAGGGGATTAACACCATGCCTTTGGACATGAAGATTCATTCATAAACTCTTCATTTAGGGCCCCCCAAAATGGCCTCAAAGTTAAAACCGCTAAAATAGTAAATTGCCAAAATTGTCGTAAATTTGTTTTGGAGCTAGTTGTAAAGATGGGTGGGCCACCATCCACTGATCAATCCTCCCTCCTTAGAAGAAATGGTATCCATTTCGTAGAGGTCCTGGAGAGAGAAATCATTTGTTGGATCTCAATCTTGGTGAGTTGCTTGCCTTGTTTGAGACGCTGCTGTTTGGTTTGTGGAAGGTTATCATGAACATGTGTATCGGGAAGGGTTGGACCTTTAACCAATATGGATAGATGAGATTCTTCTATGCAGAAAGAATCTTTACACTTTGCTACAATCTTGTCGATATGCTTATGTTGGATAGAAGGCGCTTTGGGCGAGGTCGTAGTGGCTGCGATCCTTTTGTTCACCTATTGAAAAGATTGTGAAGAAGATGAATTTATAGTATGAGATACTACCTTGAGGAAATTTTTATGTGGAACAATAGTCTAAACTTCTCGTATTCTATAGAGATGACCCTCCGTAAAACAATGACACCGTGGGTCGAGACTCATAAATAGTATGTCGCTTCCACATATATGGTTGTCCCAAGAGAACGCCACGTATATCCAATGGGGAAACATCACATAATACCTCATCCTTGAAGGGTTGGATGCCATATGACAATCAACACCGCTGGCGAGACACGAAGATCTCATCCTTGGAAAAGCCACCCTAATGTTGTATGGTTGTGTGGTGTTGTCAATAATCCCAAATTCGCTTGATCACCTCTATTGATATGAGGTTCTTCTGCTTCCGCTATCAACAATAAAATGCGTACAAGGCCCTTTTACCCACATTTGGGAATGAAAAAGGCACTCCCCTTCAGGATCTCAGAGGTTATTCTGATTGAATTGTTGTGGTCACGACAATAGGAGTGGGGTCTGCGCTGTCAGATGATCTGTTCTTTACCATTATTTTTAGAATTAGATTCTAAATCAAGGTTCGCCTATCATTTCCTTTGATATCGGCCACAAATGACTGCTTTGAGCAACATCTACCTAAGCAGCCAAGGGATTTGTGGAAATTGCACCATTTTTCGGTGTCATTCTTCGTTTTTTCTTTACCCTTCTTTTCCTTTGTATTGGACTAGTTTTCGGGAGATGGCTTGTTAGGGCTATCTATGTCATAGTTTGGTTTTTACATTTCAGGACCAACTCATGTTTGTCCCCGGTGCTTTAAATTTTTCTCGATTTTAATCGACATCGATAACCAAAGATCAGTGACGAGATGTCCGTGAAATACATTTCATTTTGGATGTATCTCTGTAGAGCCCCCATGGTATTTCAATCACATGTCATTTGGAGTCTCTTTGATACCCACTGGTGTGCAAGGTATGGAAGGTAATAGTGTGTGAACCTACATAACTTCTTGGCCCCTCTTTTTCCATAGTTTGGTCCATCTCATGTATTGGTTCTCATAGTTTCCAAATGTGGTAATACCGTTCTTTACCGCATCCACAAAATAATTCCAAGTGGGATCGACCCCCATATATTCCAGATTCCCCTATGGAACTTTTCTCCCAATAAGTTTCCCACCAATGTTTGACATGGGGAGATGTTTAAGGAGTGTGAAGGGTGATATTTTATCTATCGAAAATTATGAAATGAGAAATAACCTTCTAATAGATTTTAACCATTTGTCTAGGGCATCCGATTCCATTCACCTTCAAATATGGGAATATAAAAATTAACCCGTACCTTGAAAGGAGAGGTTATTACAAACTGGTTGTTTGATTAAGATGCACCTGCTGCTACTCTCCAGTGTTGAAGGATGTGGGAAAATTCTCCATCATTTCTCTCATCCTCTCGTCATGAGAGCTTGCTCAAGCAACAAATTTATAGGATCATTTGTTCATTATTTTTATATTCTTCCTCCACTAAGAGTTTCTTGGGTGTGCTAGAGACTGCCTTCAAGAGAGAAAATATTGAGACCCAACTTTATATACGGACTCACAAGGACATGCATTGAAATGATCAAGAGTAGCTCCCGCCTCGATACCACACTGATCCAATTATTTTTTGGCATGAAATGAGATTGGAAATATAATAAATAAATGAACATAGATATTGTATATATTCAATAATATAACATAAATGTATCGAGATGCAAACATAAACACATATATACACAATATGATTTCTATTAATGAAATAAATGTACGTAGACCAAAAGTACAGAGGGAAAGACTCGTTAGAATGATGGAAGCTTATCTCTTAGAAGAGATATGATGGCTACTCCAATTCGCAAGAAGATGATTACAATGAGGCTCAAGGCATTTTTACAATAAACGTGGAATTCCAAAACCCTATACATCCAAAACCTAACCTTAGGGATATAAGCTACCAAAAGTCATGTGGGCCTTGTTTGGGTAAGTTAGTACTCAACTTCTGGTCATAACTTTTGCATACACCGCTTTTAGGGGTATATGATAGCCCGCTGGTGTTGCATCCTATAGAATATTAATACTGGGGATCACACCTTAGGCTATAATTGAGAGCTTTGATCCCTGCATCTTTCATTTAGGCTCCTCAAAATGCCTGGAAGTTAAACTGCTAAAAATAGTAAATTGTCAAATTGCCAAACCGCTTTGAGCCAGCTTGAAAAGTTGGGGTATTACTCCATATCCACCTGGATCAATACTCCATCATTGTGAAGCAATGGTCTCCATTATGCTTTGAGTACTCAAGGGAGAGGAAAAGCATTTGTTGAACTGGAATCTTGGTGAGTTGCTTTCCGAGTTGGAGACATCGCTGATGTTCTGGCTAGAAGGCTATCACCTAGCATGTTGGAAGGGTTGGAAATTTTAACCATTATGGATACTGGCATGATATTATTTTGTGTAGAAGGAATATTTACACTTTTCTACAACTACCGGACCAAGCTCGTTGATAGAAGGTGCTTTGGGTCGAGGGTCAGAGTGATTGTAGTATCCCTTTGTTCACCTTTAAATAGATTGTGAAGAAGCAATTTGTAGTATGAGATACTACCTGCAACACTTTTTAGGTGGAAAAAAATAGTTGGAACTACCTATATTATATTGTAGATATCATCCCCCCTAAGTAACAATGACACTACAAGGTCAAGACTCATAAACAGCATGGCGCTTCCACATTTATGGTTGGTCTAAGAGAAATCATTGCATATCCGCTGGGGGAAACCTCACATAATAACTCATCCTGAAGGGTTGGATGTCATATGACAATTGAAACCAAGCATAACATGAAGATCTCATCCTGAGAAGCCAATTCATGTTGTATGGATATTGGTGTGGTGTTGTTTCCATAATCCTTAACCGCGACTCCACCTTTGTTATTATAATTTTCTTTGGCTTCCGCTTATCAACAATAAATGCACCTAGTACCCTTCACCAACATCTATGAACGGTGGGTGCCCCCAAGGATCCGTTGGTTCTTCCTCGGTTGAATTGTTATCAAGGAAAAATAGTAGGGTCTATGTCGATGAGCTATCTTTTACCCGAAGATTTTCATAATCACATTTTGAATCAACGTTCATCTCCTTGTCTTTGATCCTGACCACCGTCGACCATTTCAAGTGACATTCATCATTGTTGTGCTGTGGACGTATGGAAGTCGCACCATTTCTCGGTGTCCTTATTTGTCTTCCCATGACCCTTCTTTTCATGTGTGGCTTGGACCGGTTTTCTTGAGGTTTTTTCTTCTATGAGTTAGGGTCGTCTTTACCATACTTTGGTTTTTGTGGATTTGTAGACCCAAACTCATTTGTTCTAGTGGCTTAAATTTATACTCAATTTTAATAACATATCGATAAGCAGATCGAAAGTGATGAGATGTCTAGAAAATCCATTTCAGCTTTGATGTATCCGTAGAGCCCCATGGTATTTTTAGAACCAAATGTCATTCTCGATTCTTTTACGCCCAGCCTTGGTGCAATAAGGTATGGAAGGTAGTTGGTGAACCTGCAAACTTTGGTCTCTTCTCAGAGGTGGTCCATCTCATGTATTATCCCTATAGTTTTGCAATTGTGGTAATATTGTTATTTTACTGCATCCACAAAAATATCCTAAGTGGGTTTAGCCCCATATATTCCAAACTCCTCAAAGTTCCATAGAGGAGTCTAAAATATATGCTCCCAATAAGTTTCCCAACAATGTTTGACATTGGGGGAGATATTTAAGGAGTGGGTGATCTTTTCTCTATCTAAAAAATTATGAATAGAGAAATAACTTTCTAACAGATTTAACCATTTGGTTCGGAATCCACATCTATCTAACCTTCTAAATATAGGAATATCAAAATTAACCTCAGACATCTAAAGATAGGTGCTTCCAAAGTGGTTATTTTATGAATATGTGTCTGTTGATATCTGCAGATGCATTGAAGGATGTGGGAAAATTCTCCCTCATTTCATCCATCTGTCAGTGGAGAGCTTACTCAAGCAATGCATTTATAAGATCGCCTCACATTTCTTTTCTTCCTCCATGGAGGGTTTCCTTTTGGCATGCGAGCAATTGTCTTCATTAGAGGCAAGCTCGAACCCAACTTGATATAATACAATTGGCCAAGGACATGCACTCAAAAATGATTAAGAGTAGCCTTCTCTCGATACCACCGATCCGGATTTATTTTCAAGACTAAATGAAAGTGGAGATATATTAAAGAAATGCAATAAAGATATTGTAGATATTCAATAATATAATAGAAATGTATCGTAGATGAAACCATAAACACATATATATACAAGTAATACATGATTTCTATTAATGAAAGAGATGTAACAAAGACCTATAAAAGTACAAAGTGAAAGATTCTCTGAGAAGAGATGTGACTACTATTATCTGATAAATCTAGGTGTAGTATCATCAGATTCCTAGATCCACCTCGATCTAGAACAAAATAGGACAAGATAATGACTCTTTCTCTAATTTGCAGTCATTTAATCTACTAATAAGAAGGAAATGAGTGACATAAATTCCTTTATATAGCTTCCTTAGGTCTTTGTTGTTCTCACTTCGCTCTGGTGATCTTGGGAAATCAGGTCCAAGACAACACAAACCAACCAAAGTGAAGATAGCAAAGTATATTCAATGTCAACCTATGTATATGATCAAGGAGTTATGTAATAAAAATAAGAGTGATTTTATGGAAAGGGACATGTCACCGTATTATATTAAAATGAAAGTAGAAGATACAACGAGACTGAATTTGATGCTCTAAGATTCCTTTCAGTGCACCTTGGTTCCAACACACACACTTGCTCTCACATTTGCATGAATAATATCCAGTGACAACTTGATAGATAAATAGAGTCTTCAAGCTTCTATCCAAGGAGATTTCTTCACACAATTCTTTCGCCAATTATTCATTCAATCTTGCTTTAACCTTTCCATGAGAAACCTTTCAATATATAGAGAAGGAGAGATGGTTAAATAAATTAGGATGATCCCAAGAATCAATTCAGGATTCCAAACTTATGTGAATGCTGAACTCATTTTCTAGAAGATTCTCTAGAACCTTTGTGACCCTCTCTCTTTCCAAGCTTTGAAATGTGTTTGCACCTCTACCTATAGAGCAACTCATGTAACAGCTCACAATCTCTAAGTTTGGGTTGTTTATGAATGAAGGATTTTCAGACCCCTGTAATATATAGGGTACTGCGAACTCATCTAAAAAAAATGTGTTTTGTTGGAAGAAGACAACAGCCACTTTTCTCTCGTGCAAAAAGTCCTAGGGAGCCTGAACACATAACTGTATAGACATCACTAGAGTGACCAAAAATCATGTGTAAAAGCTACTCACATTCACACAAGAAGATGATTACAATGAGACTCTCAAGGCCTTTTCACAATAAATGAATTCCAAAACCCTAGACATCCAAAACCTAACCCTAGAGATGAAGCGCCAAAAGTCATGTGGGCCTCTGCTGTAAGTTAGTACATCAACTTCACAAGGTCAGAACTTTTGTGCCAATGATCTATGTTTTAGGTGTATGATATTCGCTGAAAGGAATCATCGAGATTCATTTCATTTTGGGAGCTTAATTATACCTTTGGATATCATTGAGAAATTCCTATATTAGAAAATCCCTTCAATTGGGTCTCAAAAATGGCCCCAGGTTAAAACCTTAAAAATAAGAATTGCCAAATTGCTAAAAGAGCCAGCTTGGAAAAGGTGGTGGCCACCAATATCCACTGGATCACTGTGTTCAAGGGACATCCTTCAACACCTATGTAGTGCAACTTTCCAAAGAAGACACAAGTGTCATCAAGATGTAGATTTCAACAAACACTGGAACTCAACGCTTAAATGGATACCCATTTCTTCCTAAGGAGGGAGTGGATTGATCTAGGTTAATATCTCTGGCCACTCCACCCACTTTTTCCAACTGGATCAAAATAGTTTCTTGGCAACTTACTATTTTTAGTAGTTTTGTTCCTAAACTCTCAGCCATTCTTTGAGGGTTTTAAATGAAGTGTTTTCAATATCTATCACCTCTATTATGGCCAAAGGCTCTAATTGAACCCCAAAATGAATCTCCTCTAAGATACCTTTCCAACGAACTATCATAACCCAAACAGATCGATTCCAAAGTTAATTTCCAAGAAGTTGGATAATACACTAAACTACCTAAAACGGGGTCCAAAAAACTATTAGCTTTTCATCTTCCGAGGTTCGTGTCTTGGATTTATTTATGATAAAAGGCCTTTGGAGCCTCCCATTGTAAAATCATCTTCTTTACTAATGTGATTAGTCATGACATCTCTTCTCGTAGATAATCTACCACCAATCTAGCGAGTCTCTTTCAATTTTGTATTTCTACGCCTTTGTACACTTTATTAATAGAAATTGTGTATTATCAGATTCTTTTGTTTATGGTTATCTCTTAATAAACATATATGATATATTATTGTCTCTCTTGCAATATCATTTTATATTTATGTGTTATATCTCCTCTCTCATTTCTTGTTGAAAATAATCTGGATCAGTGATATCAAAGCAGGCTTCTCTTGATCATTTTTTTTCAGTGCCTGTCCCTGATGAGGTATGAGTATAGAAAGTTGGGTATCAAGCTTTTTTATATTCAGGAAAATCTCTCTCGCACTCCCAAAAAAACCTCCATGGTGGAAGAAAATAATAATGATAGAGAATATGACTTTATTAATCTCTTGCTTGAGCAAGCTCTCATGCAACAGGGGGATGAAATGATGGAAGAAATTTCCCATGTCCTCCAATGCCTACCGATACCAATAGGCACATACTGATCAAGTGGCCACTTTGGAGGCACCTATCCTCTCAAGGTACAAGTGAATTTTTATATTCCCATATTTGAAGGTCATATGGATGCATATGCCCTAGAAAAATGGTTAACTCTGCTAAAGGTTATTTCTCTATTCACAATTTTTTCGATAAGGAAAAGATTACCTTCACACTCCTTAAGGCTCTCCTCCATGTCAAACATTGGTGGGAAACTTATTGGGATAAAATTTCCATGGAGGAGTCTAGAATATATGGGGTCGATCCCACTTGGGATTTTTTTTTGGATGTGGTCAAGGGACAATATTACCCTGTTGGTAACTATGACGACTAGTACATGAGATGGAATACACTGTGTCAAGAGAGGGACCAAGCGGTGTCGAAGTTCACCAACACCTTCCATAACTTGGCACCAAGTTGGGTAACAAATATTCTAAGCGACATTTGGTTTAAAATACCATGGGGCTCTACACAAGTACATCCAAACTGAAATGGATTTTCTGGACATCTCATCATTGGGAGTTTCTTACCGATATGTTGTCAAAATCGAGCAGAAATTAAAGCACCAAAATAAACGGGAGTTCGAATCTGCAAATCCACAACAACCAAAGCATGATAAAGATGGCCCTAACAAACAACCTTCCAACACCCAGTCCAAGACACAAGAAAATAAGGGTAACAGAAAGAAAAAGGACACTGGAAAATGGTGCGATTTCCACAAAATCCCTTGGCACAACACCGATGAATGTCGCTCAAAATAGTCATTACTGGTTGAGATCAAAGACAAGGAGTCGAACCCTGATTCAGAATCTGATTCAAAAAATAATGGAAAAAGATAGATCGTCAACACATACCCCACTTCTACTTTCATGACCACAACAATTCAACCAGAAGAACCAGCAGACACTAAACAGGGGGAGCACCTCTTCCATTCACATATATGGGTTAAAGGGACCCCATTGTATTTCATTGTTGATAGAAGAAGCTATAATAACCTCATCTCAGTAGATTTCATCAAACAGTTGGGATTGTCGACAACACCACACCCACAACCATACAACATTGGGTGGCTTCGCCAAGGATGAGACCTCTGTGTCAGCCAACAATGTCGATTGTCATACAACAGCCATCCCTTCAAGGATGAGTTATTATGTGATGTTTCCCCACTGAATGTATGTGATGTTCTGTTAGGCTATCCATATATGTGGAAGCATCATGTTATTTATGAGTCTCAACCCCATAGTGGCGTTTTTACTAAGGGGGGTCACCTCTACAAGATACAAAAGCTAGCTCCAACTACTATCCCACCTAAATAGTGTTGCAAGGTAGTATCTCATACTACAAAATCAGCTTCTTCACAGTTTGTTCAAAAGGTGAACAGAAGAACACTGCAACCACTACAGCCATAGTCCAAGCACCTTCTGTCCAGCAGAAGCAAGTCGACAAGATTAAAGAAAATCAAAAGGATTCCTTTTGAAAATATCCATCTCACATAGTCGGACTGGTTAAAAAGGTCCAACCCTTCTAGCCATAGGTTCATGACATCCTTCAACAAGCTAAGCAATGCAACCTCTCCAGCAAGGCAAACAACTCATCAAGATGTAGATTCAGCAAATGCTTTTCCCTCTTCCCTAGGCACTCAATGCAATGGAGAAAATTTCTTCCTAAGGAGGTATTATTGATCCAGGTAGATATAAATGGCCACCCACCTATTCCAACTGGCTCAAAATAGTTTTCTGGCAACTTAGTAGTTTTAGCAATTTTTCAGTTCCTAAACTCTCAGGGCCATTTTGAGGGCCTAAATGAAGTTTTTTATGGATCGATCCCCACAATGACAAATAGTGTCTCTAATTTATCCCCCAAAATGAATCTCCTCGTTGATAACTTTCCAATTAGCTATCGTATGCCCTGAATGGAGATTGTATGCCAAAGTTACGCCCTCTGGAAGTTGATACACCAAACTACCCAAAACGGGGTCCACAAAACTATTGGTTTTTCATATTCCGAGTTTAGGGTTTTGGATTTTCCTTATGATGAAAATTCATTTGGAGGCTCATTGTAAAATCATCTTCTTGCTTGTGAATGCAAGTGTCCATCACATCTCTTCTCAGAGATAACCTTCCACCATTCTAGTGAGTCTTTCACTCTGTATTTCTACAGTTTTGTACATTTTGCTCATTAATAGAAATTGTATTATTGTATCTCTGTGTTTATGGTTATATCTCTCATAAATATATGTTATATTATTGGCTCTCTTGCAATATATTTGTATATTTCTATGTTATATCTCTTCTCTCATTTCTTGTCGAAAATAATATGGATCAGTAGTATCAAAGCATGCTGCACTTGATCGTTTTTGTTTTTTAAGTGCATGTCCCCAACAAGGTATGAGTATATAAAGTTGGATCTCGAGCTTGTCTCTCTTGAGGAAAATCTCTCTTGCACTCCCAAAAAACCCTCCATGGCATAAGAAAACAAAAATGACAGAGAATATGATTTTATTAATTTGTTCCTTGAGCAATCTCTCACGCAACAGAGGGACGAAATGATGGAGAACTTTTCCCACACCCTTCAACATCTTGCGATAACAATAGTCGTGTCTTCATCAAGCGTCCATGTTGGAGGAACCTCTCTTTTCAAGGTACAAGTGAATTTTTATATTCCCTTATTTGAAGGTCAGATCGATGCAGATACCCTAGAAAAATGGTTAAATATGCTAGAAGGTTATTTCTTTGTTCACAATTTTTCTGACAGGGAAAAGATTACCTTCACACTCTTTAAGGCTCTCCCCATGTCAAACATTGGTGGGAAACTTACTTGGAGAAAATTTCCCAAGAGGAGTCCATAATATATGGGGCCAATCCCACTTGGGATTTTTTTTTGGATGCGGTCAAGGAACAATATTACCCTATTGGTAACTATGAATACCAATACATGAGATGGACTATGTTGTGTCAAGAGAGGGGCCAAGCAGTGTCAGAGTTCACCAACACCTTCCATACCTTGTGCACCAAGTTGGGTATCAAATATTTTGAGCGGAATTTGGTTTTGAAATACTGTGGGGCTCTACACAGGTACATCCAAACTGAAATGGAGTTTCTGTACATCTCATCGTTGGGAGCAGCTTACCAATATGTTTTGAAAATCGAGCATAAATTTAAGCACCAAAAAAAATGTGAGTTCAAGTTTGCAAATCTACAACAACCAAAGAATGATAAAGATGACCCTAACAAACAACCTTCTGAAAACCATTCCAAGACACAGGAAAAGAAGGGTAACGAAAAGACAAAGAACGACAATGGAAAATGGTGGGATTTCCATAAAATACCCTGGTAAAAAACCAATGAATGTCTCTCAAAACAGTCATTGGTGGTTGAGATCAAAGACAAGGATCCGAACCCTAATTCAAAATTTGATTCATAAAATAATGAAAAAATACAGATCATCGATGCATACCCCACTTCTATTATCGCAACCACAACAATTCAACTGGAAGAACTAGCATATCCTGAAGAGGGGGAGCACCTCTTCCATTCACAGATGTGGGTGAAGGTTACCCCATTTCATTTCATTATTGATAGTTGAATCCAGAAGAACCTCATATCGATAGAGGTCATCAAATAGTTTGGATGTTCGACAACACAACATCCATAGCCATACAACATCAAGTGGCTTTGCCAGGGACGAGACCTCCCTGTCAGCCAGTAGTTTTTATTTTCATATAGCATCCAACCCTTCAAGGATTAAGTATTATGTGATGTTTCCCCATTGGATTTGTATTTTTTTCTATTGGGCCAGACATATATGTGGAAGCACCATGTTATTTATGAGTCTCGACCCTGTAGTGTCATTGTTACTATGGGGGGTCACCTCTACAGGATACCAGAGGTATTTCCAACTAATATCCCACCTAAACAATGTCACAAGGTAGTATCTCATACTACAAAATTCATCTTCTTCACAGTATGTTCAAAAGGTGAACAGAAGAACATCGCAACCACTGCAACCTAAGTCCAAACACCTTTTGTCCAACAGAAGCAGGTCGACAAGGTTGAATAAAAACACAAGGATTATGTCTGCACAAAGTCATCTCAAGTATTCAAATTGGTTAAAAAGTTCCAACCCTTCTAGCAACAGGTTCGTGACAACCTTCAACAAGCTAAGCAGCACACCTTCTCCAGCAAGGCAAGCAACTCATTAAGATGTAGATTCAATAAATGTTTTTCCCTCTCCCCTGAGAACTCAGGAAATGGAGACCATTTCTTCCTAAAGAGGGAGGATTGATCCAGGTGGATATTAGTGGCCACCCACCTATTCCCACTAGTTCAAAACAGTTTTCTAGAAACTTACTATTTTTAACAGCTTTTTAGTTCCTACACTCACGGGGCCATTTTGAGGTCCTAAGTGAAATTTTTTTCAGGATCGAGAACCTCAATGATAGCCAAATTCTCAAATTGAGTCTCCAAAATGAATATCCTCGACGATATATTTCCAATGATCTATCATGCGCCCCAAACGAAGATCGTATTCCAAAGTTATGCCCTCGGGAAGTTGATACACCAAACTACCTAAAACGGGGTCCATAAAACTATTGGTTTTTCATCTTCCATGGTTAGGGTTTTGGATTTTATTTATAATAAAAATGCTTTTGGAGCCTCATTGTAAAATCATCCTCTTGCGAATGCGAGTATCTGTCACATCTCTTTTCAAAGATAATATGCCACCATTCTAGTGAGTCTTTCACTCTGTATTTCTACAGTTTTGTACATTTCACTTATTAATAGAAATTGTGTATTACTGTATCTCTGTGTTTATGGTTATATCTCTGATAAATCTKTGTTATATTTTTTGTCTCTCTTGCAATATCTCTGTATATTTATGTGTTATATTTCCTCTCTCATTTCGTGTCAAAAATCATCCATATCATCTCAATAATGGACATAGGGTATTGTGTATGCTACAAGGAAGGCACAATCCTAGTTTGCAATAGTGTAGAGAATTAAGCACAAAGTAGATGTCAATCTAGAAGCATTGACAATAGTAGTATCGACTACATATGACATGACTGACTACATAAAACACAAAGCATTGACACATGCATTCAATAAAGAACTACATTGAGATAATCACATCAAGAACACACACATTAATACTAAAAATGTGCAGTGGGAAGGTTAAACTACCTATTTCATGTTCCTTTTTCAAGAGTATTTATACAATAGATATATGGTTAGAGATGTTGTGCCTACTCCAAATAATCATTCGTTATATTCTCTTATACATTTATCATTTACTTGACTTATACACTTGCATTCTTGTACTTACTTGTGATAATATCTTAATATATTATATGGTGATGTTTACATGTCGTGATAGGCCTCCCAACATCTCTCGACCCTCAAATCCTTGCTTCATCACAAAGCAATTGTGCATCAACATTGTGGGTCTCTACTCCTGCCGAAGTATCCTTACTATGCATCAACCATGCATATCAGTCTGCATAGGTAAATGAGCCACAAAACCCGACATCTATGTAGGAAGATACATGTATACAAGGTTATACCATGACCTATTACTTTTTGGCCTCCATCTTCGATCTGGTAGGTGATTGTGTAGTCAGTGAGTCTCCAACACTTTTTTCTCACCCAACAATGATCTGATTGATCATATTGTTACACCATGCTCTCTTAGGTTCCTTTGGGGTAGTGAGTGGATCATCCTATGTTCATCATGCACTTTCACAACACACCATAGTGGAGTGACTCACTCGGACTACCTACCATTTCTCTGTTTTCTAGACTATGAGGTTACAACCCAAGGACCTATTATGCAACTCTTATACTGAGGGGCTCAATTAGTTCAATCATTCTTGTGTCATCATCTTTCCCTTTAATATATTTTTGTTTGTGTGTCATATGATGTCTCTTTCTTGAATTCCTTATTTTCTTGTCTTGTAGTGAGAATCTTATAATCAATACTCTCTACAAGTTCTCTAATCAAATTCTCAATCAACTACTGCACAATTTCATTCTCATTTTCAATGCTTTGTGGTGTTCAATATACCAATAAAATTCATTTCTACGTTTCTTTGTATAAAAATATTATTTTTCTCAGCCTGGTGTAGATGCTCTATGTCAAAACTCTATCAAGTTTTGTCCTTTTCTCATTTGTTTTTGTCAATCATGGACGTTCTCCACTGGATTTTTTCTTATATAATTTTAGGTCTTTAGTAATGAACTAGAGTCTACAATTTATATTTACATGAAGGATAAATCTTACTATGACTCAATTCTAGAACTCTAATTTGTGATCACAACTCGACTAGACTCAACTAGGACACAACTCAATGGTTAGACTCTACTATGACTCTCTATTTATTAGAAAAACTCAATTTTACAAAAAAAATGTTTTTCCAATCTTGAAATTTCATTGACTCAACAAAAATGCTCTCAACTGGATATCAATTGATGTCAACAAGGAACTGATGTTGCCAGCTAGAAACTCATCGAACAACTCATAAATCATATTTCAATGTATATCTAATAAGATAGCATATGCCAGTGATTCAAAATAGTCATATTGTGTTACCATCAATCCAAAGTAGAGTATTTTATTAATAAGAATCGTTCTATCTATCAGCAATTCAAATTGTTTCCAATCAAAGTGACGAGACTTCGAACGATATTGTCCTTCAATTCTATGTTGAGTATACTTCTAGTCACTGAAGGAGATATTCTTACAAGTAGTTGACCATGCATGTTCATTGATTGGTATCAATTTCTTAAGCAAGTTGTTATTCACAGTTGAGCACATCAATCATTCGTTAACTAGTCATGTTGTGCAACCAGTAAGCATCATTTTGGAAGAAATAATTAATTATGGGAGATCATATTCAAGGAATAATGTAGTCCAGTTGAATATTGTTAAACATGGGCAATGGTGGAAATGATGCAAACACAAAGGTGATGATGGAGTTGATGAAGCATGGCCTAATCATTTCATACGTTTCTTCAATTGTTGAGTTCTATGATATTGTTACAGTAATGCACTTTTTTATATCAAGAGCCTGAATCTTCATTCTTCTACTTTATACTTCAATACTATCATATCAATATTGACATCAAAATGTCTCTTTTTCCATGCAATTATGTGCCTCATTTTTATATCCATTCATTTTTTAAATTCTTTAATCAATCTTATAGTTTATTTGCATTGATAATAGGAGTTGTCTAGTTGTTCTACGAAATGGCGTTTTTTACTGGAATCTAGCGATATAAATTTACACAAATCATTATTTTTTGTTGTTCAAAATCTATTTCTAAATGAAGAAATGGATTCAGCATGCTGAAAAACCATTGGGGTACTCGGATTATACAGAAATAATTACTCAAATATAAGAATCTAACAATTTCCCACTTAATTTTAGATAAATGTCCCCGGAAAAAATCGTCATTTCATAAAACGTTTAGCCTACTGCTTGATAATATGCAGCATCGACATCTAATTTTTCTTTTGAGAAACTTTCTTCAACATGTGCATTATGATATTAAGCAACCTAATCAATAGGAAACTAAGTCAACTTACACAACAGTGGACTCGGTGGTCAGTGCCCACACTTGGTTGACTCATGGTTGGAAGTCGACTTCTCTTCAAGCAATCAATCCAGAACTTGGTTGACTTCTTGAGTCAATTCGACTTGCAACAAGAAATATTTTTCTTTGGCAATTGATTGTCCCACCCATCTCAAGGTCTCCATTTAATTCTTCCTTAGTCAATGTGATCAATTACCAAGTTTGTGTGGTGATCTTGGCCAACATAAATTCCAGTAGTCAATGGTTGAAGGAATAATGGGGTAATCGATTGGAGATACTATCTAGAATACCATCTAGAATACCATCAACATATTTTCATTCAAGGGCATCAACGAAAACATCGTTATTTTATTATTCTTTGAGAAGAACCAAAAGAAGTGTCATATATTATTTTATTTCTAAACAATGCCCATGAGAAACACCATATTATTTATTCCTCAAATAATTCTTTCAATTTTCAAATCTCATAATTTCTTATATCTTATTGTACAAGCTTCTCCCATACTATCCTGACCCACTAGGAAGAAGGATGCTCCAAGATTCTTCCCAATTATCTCTTTTTTATTTGTAGGATTCTTTGTTTCCACCGGCATCTCCTCACACAAAAATTTCATCCAAGACCAAATCCTCCAACTTTTAGGTATTCTTGATCTCTCCATCTCTTTTAGGTTCAAACCATTTTCATTCACTACTATTGTCACCTAGACTGAATGAAGGAGGAAACCTTGTCAATGTTGTAATCTTCCACATTACACACATGTATCAAGAAAGGACT
>SNQJ01S0042612.1:0-20204 GCA_010110895.2 Picea sitchensis
CATTAGTTGTAATTATACCTCCTAGTCTCCTACATATACCAAGGAGACATTTTCATTTTGAATCATCTTGTACTTGAACATTTAAGTGGGGTAAAAGGAGGTTGCCCCCTCAAAGAGGCTTATTATCTGAAATTATCTCTTTTCAAGGCGTTGAGTACCTAGTCACTGCTAGTCACGCTAGGGGCATCACTCTATTTTCCTCAAGTCATATCGATGTCACATTTCCAACCTCTATACATAATGTAGGAGATGACTCTCTCACCTCTACTAGTCACGTTGAGATCATGTCACCAGTTGTTGGGAATGACGTTGGGGGCATTGAGAAGCCTAGACATCTCAGACGTAATCCTAAATTCCTTTGCAGGACTTGTAAAGGAAGTCACCTTACCCATTTGTGTCCTATTACTATTGGGATACTTGAAGCATGGGGCTCACCTAAGGGCCCTTCAGATTCCAAGGCATCTATGGTTTCTCTACACCTTGTTTCTCCATTGATTGACATGACATTCATGTCGATGTAATCATCACCTAACTTCACTCCCATTTTTAAGGGTGATGTGTATCTGTTCCCTGTTATCACGCATCATTTTCAACCAATGGTTGATACAATGGTCATGCCGATGCAATCTTTGGATAACACCCCTCTTCCTTTAGGGGATGATGCATCTCTTGACCTTGTTGTCTTACATCCTGTTCAACTAGTGGTTGCATCGATGCAATTTTTGATTGACACCACCCCTATTTTTGGAGGTGATGCATCTCTTGACCTTGTCGTTTTTCACCCTATTCAACCAATGTTTGAAGAAGTGGTCTTGCCAATGAAATCTTCGGTCGACCCCACTCTTCTCTTGGAGAGTGACAAGTCTAAGGGAGCGGTCGCACCAATGCTAATTTTGGTCTATCCCTCTCTTCTAGTTCTAGTTCTATACCTTATATGCCATGTCCTTAGCATTTCTAGTACTTCACCTTCTAAATAAGAGAGAGTTTTACTCTTCCTGAGTTCTCTCCCTTTGATTGGGATGGTCTTGTGGGGTATCCAATGCCTCCACCTATGTATTTTCTAGGAAGAAATTATCCGATATATCACAGAGATGATAACCTCCGTTAGCACTTTTTCCTCCTTGACTTGGATAGCTTTAGTTCTTCCCAATATTGTGTCAGTTCTTCGTAAGATACTGGAATTCCATAGAAGGTCCTCACAGGAGCCTTGGCCTCCCCCATGACTTGCCGCCTAGAATCTCCCTAACGAGTCGGAGTTAATCTCTTTTCCAACTCATTCAAGAAGCGAAAATATTGTCGAGTGATTTGTCCCTTTCACACTTGTTAAATTGGACTTGAAAGGTCGTGAGTCTTAGTTAATCTCTTTTCAGACTCCTTTTCAAAAAGAAAAAATATCGCCGAGTGATTTGTCCCTTTCACACTCATTAAATTGGATCTAAAAGGTTGTGAGTCTTAGTTAAGCTCTTTTTCGACTCGTTACCAAAAATAGAAAAGATTGCCGAGTGAAATTGTCTTTTTCACACTCGTAAATTGGATTTGAAAAAACGTCTATTTGGCACAAGTTTATCCCTTTTTCACACCAAGTAGACTAAAAGACATAAAAAAGGACATTTTTTGGCATTAAGTTGTGATTTCATCTCATGCCCTTTCTTGCAGTATTGAGCCTATAGTTGGTTCTCGCTTTGCGTTATAAACTGTTTGCCTCAGCAGTTTTTCATCCTCAACCAAGCATAGCCTTGTTTATATCCTTTGCAATTTGACACCCTATACCTAGGAGGCAACATCCCCCGAGAGTCCATCTCTCGCATGCATTTCCCTACATTGATCATAGGTATGTTCCGCTGCTGGAACAAGTTTTTCTTACTTGGGACACTTGTTTCCTCCTCAGTATCATAGCATTCATTTGTCTATGAAAAAATAAAAAAAATACGAGCGCGAAGGGAATATTATCTTATGTTGGTAGCAGTCGTGTCACCTTTGAACAAAGCACAAGGTTATTGAGTCCATTCATCATAATTTTTGGATTAGCATGGCCTTAGGAAGATAAGCTCATTATAGACTCTTCTCTACCGACTGGTTACTCTTCCTGTCCCTATAGAGAATTTTATTGATGCCTCCTGCATCTCATGGTTTCATCTTTGGGTCTAGGCTGCCAGAGTCTTCCATATGTCTCATGCTCTGTTTCAAAGGAAGTCTATTAAACTGTGTCAGCCACTCCTCAGAACTATTGACTTTTCATGTCAGCTATACCCTCAATTTGTCTCATAATCACATGATACTCTAGTCCTATCGTGCACCTTGGCCCTAGTTTCATCATTGGTAGGTCACCTTGAAACCAATAGTCGACATTTCATCATTGGTCATTGACTGGGTGGTTTCCCTTGTGTTCGACGGAAATGTAAGTTTTAAACCTGTGAATTAAAGTAATGCATATAGATTCTTAATAAAAATAGAATTTAATCAATGGCTCATACACATAGTACACAGAGATTTTATACCAGAAACCCTTAACCGGGAAAACCTTTCTAATATTCATTATATCGAATTTCACCATTCACCATACAATATATACAATGTTTTTAGGTATTCCGTAGATACCAAAACCCTAAACCCTAAAACTGCTAAAAATAGAAAAATCCGTTAAAAATAGCAAAAACCACCCAAAAAAAAAATTTGGGGCGCTGTGTGTAACCAGGGAGGAGGCATACCTGCCCCCTGTTGGGACCCCCCTAGGAAAGCAACTGGCGCACGTGACATAAAAAACACTACTATAGGGATCATCAAATGCAGTTGTCGAATCTAACATGCCCACACACACACATGCAAAGAATATAACACATACCCAACAAGAAAGACATCTATTCACACATTGGGATTTGTGCAGTGTCTTGGATTCCATTATCCTTATTGGTGGTTTCCTTGCCTTTGTCAGCAATTTTCATCATTGGATTCTATTTAGAGGGTCTTTTTCGTGTACCTCTTGCACTTGACACACACGAAAGACGCACCGGGTCATTGGTTCATGCAACTTGTTCTTCGTTTGATTTCCACCAAATCATGAAGCTCCTGCTTTGATCCTCATGCTAAATGATGAGATATTCCTTAATGCTCTCCTCTCAGGGGGTCTCTTTCCATCGACATCATCCCATTTATTATGGAAATGGTACCTAGAGTCTTATGAGTACCTTGAGGCTTGCAGTCATTAGTGGAAATCTCTCTCGCCATCGACAGTTGGGAATACATCAATGTCTCTTGATCGATGGATTCTTCAGGTGTTCGACACCAACTCCTCTATTCACACTTGTAAGAATGTACTTGGTGCCTTGATACCTACTTTCATTAACGGTAGGATGTCTTGTGTTTGTTAACAATGTATATCAATGATCGATAATCAAATGATGTCTCATTGTGTTTGACCTCAACTCCTTTATTCCCATAATTTTGACTTTCACCTTTGGAGGATTGTGTAGAAGACTTGAAGAAATCACTTTGTGGTCGCAACTTTCTTGAGTTGTTGCTTCCTTTTCATTGGACCTATACCTATATGACTTCAGTGATCATGGGGGATAAAATTGTACTCCATGGTATACATATATCCTCAGTTTTTTTTTTTTTAGACTGGTTCCACTGGGCCTTGTTCATGACTATGACAACCTTTGGCATGTAGCCACATTTGTATTTTCCTCTTCATGGCCACAAAACACTTGTTTGGTATATTTTCCACATGGATATGCAGTGTAATTTTTGGCAGCCATGTATGCAAAGTCAATATAGAATGTAATGAACAATTGAGTTTGTTCAGCTGGTCCCCTACCACTTCACTTCTAGGTTATTTGTATTGTATTTCGGCCATTGCAGATACTCATTTGACCTCACACATTAGGGGGCATCTGTTAGAGGAAGATTTTCCTGACCTTATGAAATCTTGCAGAGAGGGCCTTATTCCATTTTCCTATGCAGACTCACTTTCCCTGATTGATAAATCCAGAGACAAAATATAAAAAAATTCCACTTGTATGCATCTTGCACTCTATACAGCAAGCATATACGCAGGCTGCTCCACTACAGCCCGCGTACATCGAGATTTGTGCCAGAAAATCAAAATTAAATGTTGGGTTTCCATATCACGATAGGATATCTCTAATCCTTGGCCTTCTAGTTGCATTTTGAAGGCTATAAAGAAGCCAATTCTGAGCTATGGAAAAGTGAAAGAATTCAACTTTGAGAGAAAAGTTACTTTGGAGAAATTATTACTTCATATTGAATCTGCATCCCTTTGTACTTTAAGTTTGAACACATTATTCAACCCCAAAGATCTTCCCTTATTCATGGAGAACCTCTTAGTCTCCCTTATATGAGCTTGCCTTTGGTGGAGGATTGAAGTGGTGGAGACCCAACTGGAAGGAACTTGGTTTCTCGGTTTTGAACCGTCCCGACACGGAAGTCTGTAATGTTTTCACTTCTACTGATCATTTATGAATAGAAATAATCCTTTCCCGTCCAATTGATATCTTACAAATATACGAGTTATTATCCATGGGCATGTTTGTTTTGTATATTAATGGATTATGCTATCTAATGTGCTAACCTTTAATATTATCACTATATGCTTGCTCTGCTTGTTTGTTGAGAACTTGTTGCAATTATAAAGCTTTGGGTCGAAGTGCTCAACGGTGGTCATCATCAAACATTTGGACAAGGTAGGCATCTTTCTTATATCTCTTGCACATTGGTTTATATAGCATATGATGGAATTGAGTTGATTTCTATAGTCATACCTGTCTGTTGTGGTTTACCCTAGCCATAGAGAGATTTTCCTTGTAACAACATTCCCTTTCGAGACTTAATTCTCACTATCCTTCCTGAGATTCATCATGAAAGTGTTAAGGACTTGGGAATGATACCCCAATCACACAACAAGGAGTCTGAAGGAGATATCCTCTTCAAACGGACAAGGCCAAAAAGATGCAAAATTTTCCATCTCTGCTTCCCTATAGGTTTACGTCCCACGACACTTCGAGGGATAATCTGGGGCATATAGATGATCCATAAAAATCATGTGTTCACAAGGAAATAAGTGCATACACATAACTTAACCATTCAATACATAAACCATCTATAAATAGATAAACACATGCATTCATCCATTATCCCATTTCGATGCATAAGGTATGAAAAAACTTATCAGAACCCAACAATGTGATGCAACTTCTGAAAGGGGTGCTCGTTTCCACCCAAACATAGGCTCAGTCACTCCTAACGGATTTACCACTGGCCACCCCTGAGCTAGGCCACGATTCTTTGAGGTTGAATCTTTTCTTTTGTCTCAACGAAAGTTAGGGACAAAGGTTACGCTCCTTCTCCTGGCACAGAAATAGATAGGGATGAATGTTACTCTCCTTCTCCCGACTCAGTCGTAGATAGGGATGAAGGTTACTCTCCTTCTCCCGAGTCAGTATCTATTTCCTGCGATCAGAACACACTCTTTTCATAGTTCTTCCTTGAACCCAAGAGTTCAGTCTCTCGTCTCTGCACTCTTCACAAGTCTCCCTTTGCCCACCATGCCTTCATTTCTTGCCTTCCTCAACAATATTTCATGTGGCCTGAATCCCCAATCTGTGGTCAAGTTTAGAATCCTTACATATGGGTGGTCTACCCCATCCCATCATTAACTCTCGAGGAGGTCTTCCCATTTACTAGCCTGACTGTAATTCATTCCTGGGTCCGAGGGTGATTATGATCCTGAGCAATTAAATCCAACAAGGTACTGGTCTGGTGGAGGTTAACGCAAACATTCCTGGTCGCCTTCATCATCTCTTTCATTGCATTCGTGGTCTCTTTTAGCACACACCCCTTCCAACAGTTAAGCAACACTTATTCATTTTCTAGTAAATAACAAAATTTACATTCATCGACCTTTTATACAAAGGTCCATCAAATCAAACATTCACACATATTGAGTTTTCCATATTCTCTTGGAAAATATAGTTATATTTACAAACTGGGGGAAACAGGGTGTTAAAATATTAAATTCCCATATTATTTCTTGTGTTCCTTCGTCACCAATGAAGATTCTTCTAAATCAACAGTTGAGAGAAGGAAAATGGGCTAACTGGTTGGCAAAGATACAATAATATGGTATCAATATTAAACCCTTAAAAGCGATCAAAGGACAAGGTTTATGCAAGCTCATCGCGAATGGAGATTCGGTTGATGGGATGATTTCAATCTCAGTTGGAGAACCACTAGCTGATTCAGAATGATACAAAGATATTATATTTTACTTAAGGTCTGTGCAGTTCCCTGTCACCATGAACTCCAAGGAACGAAGAACATTAAATATGAAGGTGAGCCAATATGTGTTGATTGCTGACATATTGTTTAGGCTAAATTATAATGGTATACTACTAAGATGAGTCGATGAAAATCAATCCCAAGAACTAATCACATAATTCCATGAGGGAATATGTGGTGGACACTTTGCACCTACTGCAACCGCCCACAAAATAATCAGAGAAGGATTTTATTGGCCATCAATATTTAGATATTTTTATGCCATAATAAGGAAATGTGTGTCCTCCCAGCCGTTTTCAGGAAATATGAAGAGAGCCGCAATGCCCTTACAACCCGTAATTGTGGAGAAACCATTCTCCCAATGGGGACTCGATGTTGTCAGGGAAATTAATCCAAAGTCTAGAAAAGGTCATATGTACAACCTCACGGCTACATATTATTTCACGAAATGGATGGAGGCGGTGGCGTTAAAGAAGGATGATTATGAAGAGTTGATTAAATTCTTCAAAGACAATATTCTATCGAGATTTGGTGTCCCTAATAAATTTATCGCATACAATGGTTTGATTTTCATCGAGTCGAAGTTTACAGAGTTTTATGGAGAATATGGAATCATTATGGGTCAATCATCAAATTATTATCCACAAGGTAATGGCCTTATCGAATCCATAAACAAAACACTTGTGCAGATACTGAAGAAAACCATTGACAAGAACCAAAGAAATTAGCATCTGAAGTTGACGGATGTGTTATGGGTGAGCAGAATGACCCCAAAGGATAGCATGGGGATGTCTCCATATCTATTGGTTTATGTTAAGGAAGTGAAAATTTCTATTACTCTCGAGTTCAATTCATTGATATATGTGGTCAAAACCGAAGATACAAAAGACAGTTCACCCATCCAGAGGAGAATCAACCAGTTGTTGAAGTTGGAAGAGAAACGGAGAAAAACCCTGAATTGAACTTCTCAGCGGCAGTAAAGTGTTAAAATATATTTTGATCAGAGCACAACTATGAAGAAATTCCAGAAGGGAGAACTGGTGCTACTTTGTAACAAGGCCAAGGAGAATTTGTCCATGCATACAAAGTTCAAAGCACTCTCGATTAGACCATATGTTGTTGAGAAGATATTGGTTTTTAACTCCTATATGATCCAAGACATGAAGGGAAAAATATTAATGTTTCCTGTCAATGGGAAACATTTGAAATGTTTCTTCTCCTAAGACTCTTTGATTCTCATTGTACATAATTTTTATTTTTTTATTTTGTACATTCTTACTATGACTCCATATCCCAATGGGTGGAAGCACCTGATCACAAAATATTCTGGATACCTGACAACCCATAGGGGGTTATCATCCCACAGTTGGAGCTTGTTGTTGAGATCAATTCCCTCTTCCCAAATTTCCCTCCCCTTTTTTGTTTTTCCAACTTCTTTTCTCCCCTTATTTTCCCTCTTCTATACTTACCCATTTTCCCCTTTCCCTTTTTCCCTTCTATTCTCCCTTTCTAGTTCTATACTTAGTCATTTTTTCAAAAAGTCGGGTTCCCAGGTTGGTAGACTCATAAATCCTCATCTCCAATCCACATTCTCACATATCGAGTCCACCCGACCACCACATTATCCCATAATTAGTTGTTTTTTCAATCACGGGTTCCCAGGTTGGTGGGGTCGAACTCTCACATCCCATGTTTCTTGATACACATTTTTCATCCAAAAGATACACGATCTACATTTTGACCCCCAGACTCCCTAAGCTTCCAAGTATCTCATTCCTCCTACGATGAGTCTGTTCGACCGCATCACAACACTTAGTCTATTTTCAACCTTCTACAATTGCGGGTTCGTGGGTTCACAAAAATTTCAAATCCTATTTCACTCTCGTTTGTCCCTGCCACCTTCATGCTTTTCCCAGTAAACATTTAGTATGGTTTAAATGCTAATAATTCATTATGCAGGGCATCTAAATATTGCCATTAATAGGCGAAGGGCTCAAGGAACTTCCTCATTAAACCACATTAAAGCATGATTTGCAAAAGATTATATATTATATCTCAAGCGCCCGTTTCTAAGATTATCTAGATAAAAAAGAACACTCTCATCAACTTATGGCAGCAACAACTCGACGAAACTTTTCTGGAGATACCTTGAACATATTTGGATGAGAAGATCATAATTTTCAGTGGTCTAGAGAATACTCTTATTATTCATCCCCTTCTACTCAGAAGGAAGTAATTTGGACATCTGGAATTACATGCGCGAGTTGTGTTCCAAAAGTTTTTGAATGAAAGTAATTGGTTTCCTGGTGCATCGAGAAATATATACCAAGCCAATGGAAATTCCACTCTCGGAACATTTTCCCATTATTATTTCACCTCAAGTATTCCATAAGATGTTGAGACTCCCAGAGCTAACGCTCACCTTCAAAGGTGAAGATTGCAGATACTTTTTGAAAAAAAAAAACAATGACCTGGATCTCTTACCAGAATTATTGGAGAATCTTGCTTCCATCCCTGAGGATATTACCAGACTGCAGGTCAGTTTGTTCAAAAACCCGTTTCGAGAAATTGCCTAGTTATTTACCAGTATTACGGGCCAAGAAAATACTGCTAGCATTTCACGTATGATTCTTTACATCTTATATTTTACCGTCAAGGAGCAGGCCATTTTCGATTGGGGGAATTTTATTTCCATTTAAATATCTTCCCAATTATCTCAATATAAAAAGGATAAGAAATTTTTTATGTCTTCTTTTTTGGTTTTCGTGATAGCACATTGTTGTTAGTTTCCTAAATTATCTATATGCAAAAAGGTGAATTGTGAATTCGACCCAGTGACCTTTTAGTACCAAGTGTTATGGAGGCACAAAGATTCCTTCATTTTTAATAATTTTTCAACGACTTCATCTCGGTTTTTAAAGCGTTATTGTTTGGATGAGATACCCCAAGAATATCTGCTCAAGGTAGTAAATTTCTGTATAGAAAGGGGACTTTGGAAAAAAAAGGAGAATTACAATGTCATCAGGATTTTCGGTTCTAAGGAAAATCCTTCCTTTCTTCCATGCCATATATCTGATGGAATGTTTGTCACAGAAGTTGCAAGGAAACATAACTTTTCGCTGCACTTTTTTCATGAGAAACAAAAAAAGAAATTTATACCATTGCCTTGGAAAGTTGGGGATTTTGTTTTCAGAAATATGAACAAAATTGTTGAATTCGCTAGCCACTTCCACAACTTGAATCTCAAGTACGATGAAAATATTAGAGGGTTTGAACCAAATGAAATCTTTGTGGAACATAATTTAACAGTGGGTTTTAGCAGTTCCTTTATACATACCTTTATAGGAGAAGAAGAAGATAATAACCTGGGTAATCCTACCCACACTGATGGTGACTTAGAGACGGTACTCAGTACCAATGAATTGTATAAACAAAGAGGAAAAGGTTTAAGTGAGAAGAGTTCCCAGTCCCCAACTGTTACTCCCAATACTTCAACACCTCAGAGCAGTGTTCCAGTGGCCCACCCATATAAGAAGGTAACCAGCAATAGTTCAGGCGGAGGATGAGACAAGAACCCCACTCCAGGAAATATTGAAAGCTCTCATAAAATTCCTCTAAGGAAGAAGAGGAAGAATATTGTACAAGAGGAAGAAGAGCATCGCGTTGAAAGTTAAATCAATCGCTTCTCCCTTGAGGATATGGAGCTTGAAGCTGACATTGAGAAGATGTTCCCTAACATTGACCAGCCAGGAGGCACGAACCACCAAAATCAGTCATTGGAAATTGTTGAAAATGAGATATTTGATGAAGAAGAATCATTTGTATTTCAAAGTGTTGTCTTTGACAACAAATCTAAAAAATTAATTATTGAGAAGAGTGATGCGAAGAATAAAAAGGGGAAATCTCATTTAGAGGTTAACCTAAATAATATGTGGCCTTCCCAGGTATCTAGAATCCATAGAGCCATTGGTGATGCATTGGATGATTCCATTGGTAGTCTTGAAGAAAAAAATACAAAGTTGAAGGAAAGAATTAAGGAACTTGAAGAGACTTTGATTCCTCTTCCACTCCTTGCCAACCCTTTGGAAATTTTCAGACCTTCCACGCCCGCAACCAAAATAAAAGGATCCTCAAGTTTACTCACATCAGCCAGGAGTTACATGGAGAATAATATCAAAAAAATAATGGCACTAATTACAAAAAATTGGGAAATTTCAAAGAGCAGGATTTCTTTTGGCTCGAGGGTGCATGCCTTCCTTGAATATCTACAGGCTGATGTAAAAAATGAAGAAGGCTTCTACCTTGATGTCGTGGTACCGTTTGGTATTAAAGTTACCAACATGTCAGAGCTAAAGAGAAGAGAGGAAGACCTTCGTTCTCCAAGTCGGATCAAGCAGCTGAATTCCTGCTGGAAAGAGAAAATAAAGAATTTGAACAACATCATCCATGCGTGCAGCCAAGCCATAACAAGGGGAGAAGATCTATTCAAAAGGCTCACGGAGTTGGACCTAGCCGGAAGCACCAACGAAGTCCAATATCCCAAGTTGATCCTCAACTCGTTGTTCCTCACAAAACAACAATTCGATGAGCAGGTTGAGATTTTTAAAGGATTGTCAATTGAAAATTTCTATGGCATAACTGTGTATGATGAGAAAGCATAGATAACTGGCTAGTGGACTACTACGTAAAAAATCAGGATATTGAAGTAGTACTACATGGAATTTCCATTGATCTCCGAGACTTGGAGGGTGAGTTGTTCAATATTAAAATCCGACATGAAATCAACATGGCACCTATGAAAGGTTACATCGAGGAATGGTTCAAGAAGGCTATCGAAAAATTGACAAATGAAGGCCAAGAAGCAGTTGAGATGGTTCTTGTAACCGTTGATGAAAATGATAAAAGGACATCAATGAGAAAATGAATAGAGGAGAGACCATCATAGTACGTTGATCACATCCTTCTTTTCTTTTTCAAGTCCTTCATCTAGTTATTCCACCTCTTTCAAGGAGGATGCAATCGATTGGGTGAATGGTGTCTTTTAGGTGTGGGAAGGAGCACCTTGGGTGCACGATGGTGACATGTGGACCCAAGGGGGCACATGCCTCACTTTCCTTGCAATGGAGGATGAAGACTTAGGTTGCACAAGAGCATGAATGAGGCAACTTGGGCGCGCGCACAAGAAGTGGACCCGCTTGCCCTAGGTGACATGGGCGCATTGAGGAGGTTGACTCAACCCTTCCCAACACACCCATGATGAGTTGAGTTGGTTGGCACAGGGATGTGAACACACAAGGCATGGGGCAGACCCAAGTCATGGGGCACATCAATCCAAATGGACGTGTTAGCTCAAAGAAGCACATTGGTTCAAGAGGTGAGACCAAGCGAGTCATCTCATGGGTCACATGGGTTTGCGAAGAGATGCAATGACCCAAGAGACGCCACAATTCAAAGTATGCAATGATTGATATTCATATAAAAGTACCACAAGGAAAAACGAGCTAAGGCAAGATGTGTGGAGATGGAAGCATGAAGGGAAGTAACCAAGGAAGAGAGAGTTGAGTCTGAGGTAGGCACACAGATGGGGTGGATCACAAACTTGGAAAGTATGGCACGATAATGAAGTCTTGGGTGGGGCGGATTTGTATGTCTAGTCAAGTTGGACACTTTGGTGATGTGAGGCGAGTCACGTGACTCCACCCAACTGTTGTAAACATGACACATTGTATTGTAACTCTGTTTCGCAATATAATAAGACAAGTCAAGTGTTACGCTATTTGGTGTCTCTCTTTGTGTTTTGCATCTTTGTATACTTGAAATGACTAAGTGTTAAAGTTTTAACAAATTTTCTAAGTGTACAAGTGAGTCGTATAGAGTGAGTGTGTGGCTCACACATAGCCTAGAATGGAGTATGGTTATGTTCTAAATGAAGAAGCATAATCAAAACTAAATATCCTTGGTGTTGTTAAACTACCAAGTGAGAACCCCACAAGACCAAGAGATACCAAGGTTGAACTCTTGAGTAACTTGTAAAAATGCATTACATAAATTAATCAAATACTTACAATTCGGTGCAATTCTAGTTTTCTATGTCTTACAAATTTAATTAATTTGTGAGTGTTTTCATTTGATCTTAGAAGAATGTTTCTTACCTTCCACTTGAAAACTCTATCATTTGATTTTTAATTATATTTAATATATATAATTTCAAAACATTTTCAATCTATTTTTTCTTTTACAATATTTCTCTTTTAACAATTTTAAATTTGCTAGCAGTATTTGCAAATTCACATTTAATACTATTTTTTCTTTAAAACAGCAAAAACCCTGAGAAAAACAGCCTTATTAAACTGTTTCGGCAAAGCGATGAAAAAACCTGGTAGAAAAAATCTTCTGCCATGATTGCAATGTGATTATTTTCTTGAACAGGTTCTACACGGCATATGTATATTTATCCCACTTTTGAAATGTACATCTGCTCCTCGTGCTTACCTTTTGTCTTTGAGAACGCGTAGAATCAAAGGAAGTCAGAGTAGGGCATGACATTCAAATAATTTTCAATACAGTATACATGTGAGCCAACAGAAACACGGGTGCCATTAGAGTCTGGCCACTACATCTGACCAGATCAATATCGACATATTTGACTGAGTATTCGAATAATTTTCAATTCAGTATACACGTTAGCCAGCACAGACCCGGGTGCCATTAGGGTTTCGCCAGTACATCCGGGTGCCAATAGGGTTTCGCCAGTACATCTGACCAAATCAATATCCACATATTTGACTAAGTATTGGAATAATTTTCAATACAGTATACATGCTGGCCATCACAGACGGCGGCCATTATCCACCCTGCTACGCAAGATTGAATGCTGCGTTAGGGTGGGTATGCACCGTCGGATTTGAACCGACGGTGCATACTCACCCTCACGCAGCATTCCATGTTGCGTAGCAGGGTGGATGATGTTCGCCCAGCATCACAGGCACGGGTGCCATAGATTTCGGCCAGTACATCTCACCAAATCAATATCTATGACTGGTTCTACAGGCATTGTTTACCTTAAAATTGATTCCCACACTTATCTACGAACCCGAAAGGCAAGGAGTCTGCGAAAAAAATTAACGTGTAAGATACGACTGCAGAGTTCTAGGTCCATGTTAAGAGATATGGGCCACTGGCCCGCCCCATGTTTTAACACTGGTCACAGTCTGTTAAGTGTGAACGCATGAATTGTGTCCTGTTATTATCAATGCAATATACATCCCCGAATTCTCGTCGAATGTGACTCAATGTCTGGCATTCACGCTCAAATAGAAGACCATGCCTTATATCACAACGACAGCATGTTAAATATTCTGTCAAATAGGAGACACGGACCTCATCTTCATTATCTTCCAAGGAGTAGTTACGTATAGGATACTGTGAAAGAGACAAAACTGTTTGTAAATATAGAGGATTACTTCATCCATTGACTGTCATTATGTGTTTCTGAGCATGGACGAAATGATAACAATGAAAATGTTCACGTGTTGTCCACTTCAATCTCAGTAGAACTGCCTGATCTTCTCTGCAGGACCCTGAGTGGTGCGCCTCCTTCCGGAAAGAAAACGGAATATAAATGCACAGGAACCCGTGTTTTTCTCTTTTGGATCTCTTCAAGAAATCCCAACCTTGGAGAACAGTTCTCAGATTGGCTGTAAAATTATAAGCGGGCGAGGTGCAGCGTGCATGAGAACGGTGTTATTGTGCAGACCAACATGCATGTGTCAGTGACTCACCAAAATTATTATAGTTTTTCATTTTAAGATTTTGACTCACCAAAATTATTATAGTTTTTCATTTTAAGATTTTTCATATGAGTCAGCTTGGTAATTATAATAACTATATATTTTAATAATTAATATTAATATAACTTGGGTTGGGTGGTTAGGTGGAATGATTTGTAAGTTTTTGGAAAATGTTAAATCTTTATATTAAAAAAAACTAATAATTAAATGGGAGTGCACCAGGCCTGAGCCACACCAACCCCTTAACATGGTTGGATTTTTGTCCACGCAGATTTCGTGACTTTAACATCATGGAGTACCTTAACAACACACAAAAAAAAAAAAATAAAATTTAATATTATTTTAATTTTATAAATATATAATGATTAAAATAAAAAATATATTAATACATATACAAGACAAACATACGAGAGCATATATATCATTTGATAAACTTGAATTTTGGTGAACCCCTTTCATTCATTCCACAAAACATTTTAAATATATATATTTTTAATTAATAAATGTATTATTTTATATATTTTATATATTTGAATTTTATTGAATTAATAATTTTTATTTTAATCTCTCCTACTTATTTAAAACAAAAAACATCTCATATATATATATATATATATATATATATATATATATATATATATATATATATATATATATATACTTTTGTTATTAAAAGATAGAGAATTTAGAAATAAAATTGTTAACTTACATTAACATTAAAAAATTACAATTAAAAAACATACATACAAACATTGTTGTCATTTAAATCTATATCTATCTATATCTATATATATATATATATATATATATATTTTTGATTTTTACCTTTTTATTAATATTAATAATAGAATTAAAAGGTTAGAGTAAAAAATAATTTTTGAGTTATTCCTAATATTAACATTAAAAAATTGTATAGTTAAAAAACACACTATTGTCATTTAAATTTATTTAACTTTTACATGAATCACTTTTTTCTATTCTTTTGATTATTTTTTATTATTGTATTGGCCATTAATATTTTATGTATTTTTAAAATATTTTAAAATTTATATAAAATATTATTAAAATAAGTTTTGATAAAAATATAATTAAAATTATGTATTTTTAAAATATTTTAAAATTTATATAAATATTATTAAAATAAGTTTTGATAAAAATATAATTAAAATAAATTTAAAAGATGATCAAATTTATTGGAGCCTAATAATAATATTTTTAATATTTATTATAAATATAAATTATTTTCATTTTTTTAGTATCATACAAATTTAATACTACAAAGATTATATATTTTTCCTTTTCATTGTGTTTTAGGTATAATTATAATAAAAATATTTGTTTATATTTTTAATTTGAAGTTAATGTCCTCTTTAAAGTACACTATTTTATTTTATTTCAATTTCTTAGTTGTATTATAATTTTACTTTAAATTTAGTTATAAAACTTCTTAAGGTATTCTATCTATATTTTGTATAGTGACCTTCCTCTTTGGAGTTTCTTATGGTATCCTATCTATATTTTGTATAGTGAACTTTTCTTTTGGAGTTTCTTATAGTATCCTATTTATATTTTGTATAGTAACCTTCCCTTTTATCCTCCAAATTAAGTATCAACATTTTTATGCTCTTCTCTCTTAAAAGTAATTTTTACTAGAATTCAAAGTAGTTGTAGAAAGCCTATTATCCTTTAGATTAGTGGTGGTAGGAAGCCTATTATCCTTCAAGTTAATTATTTTATGCTTATATACTAGATACATCAATATAGATTCACTCTCAATAGAGTAGGGTTGGATAGGGTACATTACTTTTAATTTTGAGATTAATTTTGTATCTAGTATACAAGCATAAAAGGATAAGCATAAAAGGATAAGTGGGTTCCTACCACCACTACCCTAAAGATAATAAGCTTACTACCACCACTAACCTGAAGGATAATAGACTTCATACTACCACTTTGAATTCTAGTATAGGCTTCCTATCACCACTTTGAATTCTAGTAAAAATCACTTGAGGCTTAAAAGAGAGTGGCATAACTACATACATCAACATATATTTACTTTCAATATAGTAGTTTTGGATAAAGTGTATTGCTTTTATTTTTGAGATTAAAAACTATTATAAAAAAATGAATTTACTTAATTTTCTTCTCAATTTCTATAGAAATGTTACATCTTAAAATTCACAACCATATAACCATATATAATAACTGGAATCACAAGAAGAAGATTTTATTTTTATTTTTTTTAAACCAAAAATCTATTACTCTTCAATTATTCTTTTGTTTAAATTTTTATTATTTATCACATGTAAAGTTAAAATGATTTTATAGAATTTAATGATGATAACCTTTTCCTTATTACTATTTACTCACATACTCTTTAAGAAAAAAAAAATCTATAAAAATTATTAATCACTTGTAAACATAAAAAAAACTCCCCATAAAAAACAATATCATGTCTCTAACTTTTCAATGCAAAAACAAAAAAGACAAGGGACATAGGACATAGGACATAGCACATCCTTGCTTACCATTAATTTATTTTACTATCCTCATTTTTTCTAAACTTTGCAATTGTTTTGTCATACACATTAAATTAACTATTTTTGCTATTCTTAATTAATTTATGTTACTATCCTCATTTTTTCTAAACTTTGCAATTGTTTTGTAATACACATTAAATTAATTATTTTTCCTATTCTTATTGTATTATATTTGAATTTAAAATATTTTATTTTTTAATTAAAAATTTTATAAAAAAATAAAAAATCTAACATCTATTTATACTGAATATAGTTTAATTTAAATAATTAGAGTTAAGGTTTATAGAATGTTCATTTAAAAAAAAAATAATCTTTTTTTTAATCGCGAAAATTTACATTAATAAAAAAGTTGAAAGATACACTAAAAAAAAAAAAACCTTTTAGTGGAGGTTATAGCGGAGGTTTTTAGTGTTACAAAATTAACAAAAATTGTCAAAAAAACCTTCACAAAAACATGTGTTTTTGGTAGCAGATGTTTTTGCGGAGATTATAACGAAACTTCATTATAACTAAAAAAAAATGGGCGGAGGCTATAGCGAATATTTTTCTAGTTGGTGTGCTTCATGGTCTATACACACCGGTGCATTCCAAAACATAAAGCATCGGGTGAGTCCTAAAATATTGTGGCACCATTGCGTTTATACAAAATAATGCCCCGAAGCTTTAATAAAAACAACACACCGGTTGAATCTATGATACCAAGCATTGATGTGTTCTCTAACTTAAAGCACCGGTGCTTACAATTACAAGAAAGCATCAGAGCTATCCAAAAAGGATTGGGGCACCGATGTTCTTATAAGTAATAATGCATCGGTGCCTTAATAAGAATAAGGCACCAGGAGAATCTATGATACCATCATCAGTGTGTTAAAAAACAAACCCTATCACTGCATAATATTCAGAACACACCGAGGCAGAAGTGTGATATAGAAGAACCAATGTGTTTATTAATTAAACGCATCGATAAAGGTTTTTTATTATTATAATTGTTGGTTAAAATAGTATTAAGACTGGTGTTGGTTCCTTGAATATCAGCACCGGTGTGAATTTAATTACGACACCGATGCATTTTATCTTCAAACACACTGGTTGCCATTTTCTCTTTTTAGAAACATTGACCTGTGACAGTGCACAATTATTGTTATTTTTTATTCCATTGTTCATAAAAAAATTGACATATATCTTATCATAATATTCATATAAATTAAATTTCGATTAGTGCATTTGGATATGATGTTTGGATTAATTTGTTATATCATCATATTTCGCATCTATTCATTATAATATTTAATCATCCATATATTTAATCAAAGATGTAACATTTCACAACAACATTGGACAACACAATAGAATAAAATAAAATATATTTTATTATATATGAATATTAGGTTCTTTTTCATACAAAATCAGTCAACACTTATTCGCAACCCCTTGTCTTTCAATTGAGACACTATGTCCATGACATTAAACAAAATGTCTGATTTTCACAGACAATTATTTCAAAAAATACAACAACTTGCATTGATATACAAATATATTGATTATCATTCTTCACTGGAATTGTTGTCAGTGCTCGAGCTACTTCCATGACTTGGGTTATTTGGTCAAACATTTTGTTGATTGTCTCGATTGTTTTCCTCTTCTTCAAATGATTCTATCACAAAAATAAAAAATAAAGTTAATGAGTATATCTACATTGGTGAGAATAATGAAAATTGAAATAAATAATATACATGAATGTAAATGGTCGACATACCATAGCAATAATTGAGTCTCGAATGATACACATTTTTTCAAAACTAAATCTCATGCCTTCTATCAACAACTCTTCTGTTGGCACATTTCCATACTTTGTTTCCTGCAAGTTTTATACCCCATAATAAACCATAGACTTAATATAAAAGTTTTTTTTTGTCCCATTAATTATAAAATGAGAGAAGTGAAACAACATAAGATACTTACAATTTCCATAATTAATTTTTGATACTCTAACATATCCTCACAACCCTTAGTTAACCGAATGTCAATCAATTCTTGTGATGGCTCTTCTTTGTATGCTATCACCTATTTTAAGACATTCAAGGATGGTTTTTGTAAAAGAAATTAAAATATACAAAAATGAACCTTAAGTTAATGTTATAAGGAAACAACAATTAATCACAACCTTTGTTATCAACCCTTTTCTTCCTTGTCGTCCTATTTTATGTGTTGAATGGGTTCCATTTTGTTTTCTTTTCTGCAAGAAAATACTTGAAAATTAATATTTAATGCTAAATTATTTATTTATATGTATCTAATAGAAAATTTCAATGATTTCATACATTTGAAGCATGTTGTTGTTGTGATGACTCCTCCTGCGATGCAATTATGCCCATTTCTTTTACCATCTCCTTGTACACTTTTTTCGACATTCCTACTGGCATATTTTGCATATCAACTCGTTGATCCTTTGAGATTTTCATAATCTTCTTGAAAAAAGTAGCATGCCAATAAATTATTTTTATATTGATATATGAAAACTAAATATTACAAAATTGATATTAATAAAGGAATGGTTTGTAGTAATATACACATATTCTAGAAAAATATTTTTAGGAATATTACTTTTTGAATTATTATTTTTAAATGTTGTTGTATGTTTTTGCTATTGCATGTTTGACAGGTTTCATTGACCATTGATCTGGAAACGCTTCATGTAGTTTAGATATAACCTAGTTCTTGGAATCATTGGATTGATTTATGTATTGTAAGTGGAACGTACGTCTATACGTTCGTTCCACTATATCCCTCATAGTTTTGTAAAAGTTTTTCCCCCTTTCAGTAACCTCCAACACCACTCCATATGAACTAAGGACCAATTCATCATCATTTACATCTTCTATAATTTTTTTTCTTAGGATGACATTTCGTTCCTTCATTGTTGGTCCCTGTAGAACATTAAACATATGTGAATTAATAGATTGTTTGAAACATGTTATCTAATATTTTTAAGTATATTATTAATGAAAATTCAAAAAAGAACTCATATTCAATTAAAAAAATTCATTCACTCGATTATTCTTTTTGCAATTTTTCCATCAAGTTTTTACGCTCTTCTGCACTTAGATCACAAAGAATCTTATTGGGTTTCTTCATTTTATGGCTCTACAGGACACACACTAACCAATACATATTAGTTAAACTTACATATAGTTAAAACATATTAATTTTGTATAGAATTTACAAAGAACTTGCCTTTTTAACATATTAATTTTGTATAGAATTTACAAAGAACTTGTCTTTTTTGTCTTTTTGGATGTGTTATCATTATGTTGATTAGAATTTTTGTTACTTGAATTGTTCTCACAATTTTTTTTATCAATATATATCCTGTACCATTCAGTAGACAAGCTATTAAATATATTTTATAAATAAATCACATAATTTTCTGCAAAAAAAAAGTTTATGATGTGTTTTCATCATATAAAAACACTAATGTGCTCTAGATATGAAACGTACAGATATTAAAAATAGATTTTTTAAAAATTATAAATTACAACAGTGCGATATGTATCGTTATCAACACCGCTCAATAGAAAAA
>SNQJ01S0042612.1:20254-45690 GCA_010110895.2 Picea sitchensis
ATAAATAAAAAAAATAAAATAAAAGAATACCATGAACAAATAAAATTACACATCGATGAACGAATTTTTTTAATTATGTTGCAGAATTACCAATGTGTTTTATCCAAAAGCGCATCAATGCCTTAGATTCAATTAGGCGCATCGATTACCCGAAAAAGTTAAAAAAAAAAAAGCGTGACATGGTCGAGTGGGTTTGGATTCGATGCATCACATGTCAAGCCTTTTATATGGAAACATAAACCCGTTAAATCTAAAATTCCTAAAATGAAAGGTTGTAATTATGAAGTGATAGAGGGAGTTAAACCCTAAAGTGAAATTTTGCAATCACATAAGAAAGAAGAAGAAATGGTTTAAGGTAAGTATGAATTTTTTTTATTTTTTTCCTGAATTTTAATTAAATCTAAATAGAGATACAAATTGTTACAAAAATTAGTATTAAAATCAACAATAAAATTTAATTTTTTTACTATGCAAGGTTTTGAGTGAATCACAGATACCTTCAAATTCTAATTATCTAAATAATTGTTTTTCTCCTAAAGGGTTTTGAATGAATCACCATACCTTTCAAATTATGATCTTTTGAAAAAGTCTCATGTTCCAAAGTATTGATCTGTTGCTCCATAGTGTTCCCCTGTATGTCTCTCTTGCAAATCTCTTCCCTGTAAATTTTGGGAAAATAATAAAATATTGAATAGCTTAATACCCAAGAAATATTTTATGAAAAATGTTTTAAATGAATCATCTTAACTTTCAAATTCTGATCTTCTGAATAATCCAACTATTCCAAAGTAGTTTTCTGCTCCATAGTGCTTTTCGATATGACTCTCTTTCAAATCTCTCCACTGTAAATTTTGGTAAAATAATGAAACAATGAATAGATTTTTACTATTTAAATGACTTCATGAAATTATATTTTAAATTCCCGCTCATTTTTCAATTGTAAAAAAACAAAGTTGTTCTTTTTTTTTTTTCAATTTTTTCAAAACCCCGGTGTGTCTATTAATATAACGCACCAGTGCGTTTTTGTATACAATGCACAGGTGCACTTAAAAGTTTTGGAGTACCGATATCATATAATTTGTTTTTATTTATTTACGAACCGGTGCGACTCATAAATAAATGCATCGGTGCTTTATATTATTATATATGCACTGGTGCGTGTTGTTTAAATAAGCGCATCGTTATGCTTTCAAAGTTATCTAAATTTTTATTTTCACACAAAATAGTATATTGATCTTAAATTATCTTTTAGGATGCATCCACATGACTTGCAATATTCCATAGTATACATTTTCCACTTAAAGTCGCTTTATTCTTAAAAATTTATAATTGATTTTGCTCAAATGTAGGGAGAAAAGATTATAATATCAAATGGTCAATTCTTAAAAGTCTATCCCATTCCATATTGCTCAAAATTCATCGCAGAGTTCTCCCTTTCCATCTCTAATAAGTTCATATTTTATTTATATTTTGATTATCTAATTGAATGATTTTTTTTTATCCTTGTATAAAAATGTATCCAAATTTGAGGGATCTTGATTCATAATCGAGTTCAAATGCAAATAGTATTCCACCAATTCAAAAACATCAAAAGATCTTATCAGGAGCAACATATCACAAACAGTTGGTAGATGAAAATGGACAATCGCTTTACGTTTTCAATAGTAACATGCTATCTTCCAGCCACAATCCTGGGTCAACGACAATAATAATTAATGTTGGGTATAATGTGACTTGAACAAACCAATTGCATTGTGCGTACTAATATCATCGATGTACTAATGTTCAATATTTTTGAAATTAGGATTCTGGTGATGAGCGACCTACCTATCATCTTTCATTGCACCCCACTACAATGTCAAATCGAGAGAAGGCTGCAATAAGAGCACAACTTGGAGAGGAAGAATACCAACAATGGTTGAATCAACCACCTATTCAATTCCCATTATGTCCATATTCACCAATTAGGAATGAATACAACAATAGTAGTTATTCACAAGTTTGAAATGGAGTCAATGAAATAGAGGTTGGTATGGATGATTATTTACGGGATACAACTGCCATGGAGACAATGTTGTTAGATGCATTCCAGAACGATGAGCGAGGGGATTATGCTCATATCACTGATACCTTATTCGAAAGTATGAAATCTCCTTCCACCACCCCTCTCTTTGGACCTAGCCGGTCAAAGGCTACCCAACTAGGGACAAAAATGTTACTGTGCAACTTGAAAGCAAAGTTTAGCATGTCAAATGTATGTTTCTTGGAAATATTGAAGAAATTGGCAATCATTAAGTCCCTTATAGTTTGAGAAATCTTGTCACACAATCAATATTGAAAACAATCGATTTCATGAAATTTAAATGACATTGTACATTTCTATTGCCCACTAACTGCAAGTTATTCAAAGATAAGGCTCTTCCGAGTGATAATGTATTTCTCGGTAGTTGTGAAGAGGAAGCAGATGTTGAAAATATTGGGTGTTGAGTATATATCATATCATGCATGTCTGAATGATTATATTCTATATAGAGGAGAATATGCAGACAAAGAGATATGTTTAAAATGTGGGCATGAAAAATATCATAAATCAAATAAAAAGGGTAAATCACATGGTCCTCCTCATAAGATATCAAGGCACATGCCTATAATCCAAAGGATTCAAAGGATATTTCGTTGCAAAGAATTAGCAATGTTGCAAGTATGGCATGCCTCGTACAGAAGTGAGTCGAGAGTTATGCAAATCCCAACATATTACCATGAAGCAAATAGAGGATACATGGCCCAGAAAATTCAAGGATGAAGTACAAAGTCTACGACTCAACATAGCACGTCAACCCATATTCCCTCCAAAACACCAACTATTTTGTTTGGCCTATAGTAGTGATTAATAAAAATATCCCCCCATGGTTGTCCGTGAAGAATGAACATCTTATGTTGGCTCTTATAGTCCCTCGTAGAACACAAGTGAAGGATATGGATGTCTACCTACAACCATTGGTAGATGAATTGAAGGAATTATGGGAAGGGATACATGTATACGATGTATCAAGACCCATCATAACAGAGAGGAGTTTTACATTGTATGGAATATCTGCTTACACCACACATGATTATATAGGCATAGGAGTTTGCTCTGGTAAATTACATGTTTAGTGATTTTTTTATATACGTAAAAACAAATTTGTCATATTTAATTCGTTGTGATTGTTCTTATCTTCGATGCTAACATGCTCTGTGTACATTAATAATTTTGCAGGTCTTGCAACAAAAGACTATCATGGATGTAAATGTTGTGGACCTTCTCTGAAGGCTAGGTGATCCAACCACCTATGAAAGCCAGTTTACGAATGCTCCAGGATATTCCTCCCATAACAACACCCTTACATAAGAGAAAAAATCGCTTTCAATGGTAAACTAGAGAGAACCCAAAGGCCTGTAATAATGACACCAACAGAATGGCTTAGAGCATATGAGAGAGACAAATGGTTTCATTGTGAATAACTCGGGAAACAGAGGAGAGTCGCTAGCAGGTGGAGCAGTTGGATGTACAAGTTTCTTTGAGGAAACATATACTGTGGCATGGAATATGTTATCTACATCAAATTATGGATGGGGGGTGCATGAGAGTGTAGTGGTGTAGCCTCAGTGGATGAAACAATCTAGATTGCAAGAAAGACAATTGGTGGGTGATGTATGGGTGCAAACACTGTGGATGTATGGGATGGAAATTATCTAGATTATATTGAGAAAAAAATGAGATACAAACAAAACTATATCATAGAACATAGAAATATAGTCAAACCCAACTTATATTAATAAACAAAATAGCAAAATATTGTAGAACACAAAGTGGCTAGAATGGTGGTAGCTTATCTCTAAAGAGAAAGAGTTGTCGGTTACACTAATTTGCAAAAGGGAAATATAATGGGAAAAAAGAATGGTATTTTAACATAAATCAAGAACCCTAAAGGTCCCAAAGCCTAACCCTAGGAGGTGAAGAGCCAAAAGGTTTGCGGGCCCCAAGGTGGTTAGTTGATGTGTCAACTTCCTGGGGGCACAACTTTTGCATACAATCTCCATTTGGGGTGTTTAATAGTTCATTGGAAACATATAATCGAGAAGTACACGTATTATAATGGATTGGGGATTCTATTGCAACCTAGGCCCCTTGAATGGGAAAAAAACAACATTTAGGACCTCAAACCAATCTTGGAAGTTTAGGACCCAAAAATCATTAAAAAAACAGCCAAGATGGAGAACTGTGATGAGTTAGTGTAAGAGATGGGTGGCCACTAATATCCACTTGGATAATTCCTCCCCCATTAAGTAGCAATGGTCCCCATTGTGTCATTTTCCCTCAATATATGGCTAAATGTTTGCTAAATCTGAACCTTGGTGATCCACTTGCCTTGTTGAAGTAGATGACTTGCTTTGACAACCAGATAGAGTTGTATGTTCTGCTAGATGGTTCCCTTCATCCTAGTGTCCATGATATGATCCAATAGAGCCTTTAAAACACATTCAAGAATTATTTATGTAGGGGTGAATTGTTCATCCACCTTCGAGGTGTCTAACAGAGGTGGGAAATATGGTCAAAGCAACTCCACATTAAATATTGGGTGCAAACCAAGGAAAGGAGAAATACTCAATTCGAAAGCATTGTCACCCACAACCTTGGTGATGGTGTAAGTCCCATATTACAGTGATCTAATATTTCTATGGGGGGAAGTGAGGTGCCCTTTCTATAAATGCAAGAACACCTTGTCACTAACCTAAAACTTGTGAGGAAGTCGATGTCAGTCATGTCACTGCCTATACTTGGCATTGCCATTCTCCAAGATATCATGAAACTATTGTTGGAGGTGTTGGATCTATTTAATGCATTTGGTTTCTTCGTTTTCCTTGGTCTGAGCAAGGGAGGACTCTTTCATGGAATTTGGAACAAGAAAATCTACATCAATGGGGGCCAATGGATGCAACCCCAAGCACACTTAAAAATGGTTATGGAAAGTAGAGTTGTAGAAGGCTCTTTTATAGATATTATAAACATATGGGAGGCTCTCATCCCATGTACATGGATTCTTGGAGTTGTACATGCGTTGGATATGCACAATCATCTTGTTGACCATTTCTTCTTGTCCATCTGTTTGGGGATGAAAGTTAGTCAATTTGGTCAACTTCTTGTCCATCTGAGACCATAGGCTTGACCAAAAGGTGTTGAGGAACCTATTGTCCCTATCTTAAATTATGGTTAGTGGTAGCCCAAAATGAACCAAAACATGCGCAAATAAGAGTTTAGTAGTGGCATCAACTGTGATACTCTTTTTACAAGGTGTCAAAATGGCCATCTCAGAGAACTGATTGACAACCACAAAAAAACAATCATGACCATGTTTGGTGGATGGAAACCTTGACATGTAATCTATGGAGACGGACTTAGTGATGGCACATGAAGTGCATGACCCGATGTGTTGATCGTCGTCATGTCAAAGCTTGTCCCAGTAGAAATGCTTTTGAAGTACTAATATTATCTTCTCCACCCCAAAGTGTCATGCCATCAGACTATAATGTGCCTCCCAAATTAGATTCACATGCTCACTTGAAGGAAAAAAAACACGGTCAAGATAACACAAGAATGCATCCTGGAGGTGGAAGTCCAAAAATTATTTCCCAACACTTAGGGTATAGTAAATAGCAACAAAATCAAGATCATTATTGTATAAGTATGGCCACCCGGAGGTCTCATTCCCACAGTAGTTACGAACTATGGTGAGGGCCACAATTAGGGGTTGACTAAGGAAATCAACAAAAAGGTTGGAACTTCCCTTCTTGTACTTAATATTCAGGTGGAATTGTTGCAAGCATGTGGACCATTTATGATGGTGGTCATTCTATAGATTTCTTTGTGTTTTCATGAATTGCAGAGGCTTGTGATTAGTGTGGATGATTGTTTCCTTTCCCAGAATGTAATTCTTCCACTATCGGCATGCCTACACAATGGAGTACATCTCTTTATCATAGGTGGGATACTTGCAAACAACATCAGACAGTGTTTCACTATGCTAGGAAATTGAGAGCCCCTCTTGAGTGAGGACAGAACCAATATCATAGTTGGAGGCATTTGTCTCAATCTTAAATGGTTGTTGTATGTATAGAAATCTAAGGAGTGATGTGGAATAGATGTGGTGTTTCATATATTGAAATTATTTCTGCTATGATTCAGACCAAAAAAACTTGGCTTTATCTACCCCCTTGGTCACTTGACTTAAGGGTCAAGCTATATGAGAAGAACCCAACATGAACTTGTAATAGAAGTTAGAGAGGCCCAAGAAGCTACAGATCTCTGTTAGAGTCATCGAGGCTAGCCAATCATGAATGACTTGGATCTTGGTTGGGTACACATGCACCCCATGTTCATCCACAATGTATCCTAAGTATTGGATTCTTTGCATGTTGAATGAACATTTATCCAGGTTAGTGTATAAATTGTGTTGTCCTGAGGTTCTTAGGACCTACTAAACGTGTCACAAGTGATCTTCCCAGGTTTGGTTGAAAATGAGGACGCCATCCAAATAGACCACCACAAAATATTTTGTGAATGGTCACAAGATATCATCCATCATCCTCATGAATGTAGTTTGAGCATCAATCAAGACAAAAGGAATGACCAATCACTCAAAGAGGCCTTCTTTAGTTTTAAAGTTTGTCTTCCATACATCGATTGATTCTATCGAAACCCGGTGATATCCTGACTTCAGATCGATCTTGCTAAAGAACTTGGCACCCTTGAGTTGACCAAGAAGATAATCATAATATGGGATCGAGTATCAGTTCTTGATAGTGATTTTATTCAAGGCTCTAAAATAAATATAGAGATTCCATGTTCCATTATTCTTCTGCACCAACATAATTGGGCTCCCATGAGGTGAGGAGCTTGATTGAATATGGCACTTGCGGATGAGCTCGTGAATTTTATGATTTATTTCCTCATTCTCCAAAAGGAATCATTTGTATATTGGGTCGTCATTGGGAAAGGGATCACCATGTATCAAATCAATGGTATGTTTGACCTAAAAGTGAAAATTCACCCCTATAAGTGAAGCAAAGAGGTCTTTTTATTCCTATACAAGTTTGTCCACCTATTTCTACTGTGTAGAGTGACCCCTTGTTGAATTTGTGGTGGTCGCAGTGACATTTCATTCCCCTTCTAACCGAACCATGAAGAGGAAAAAATTCACAGTCTGTGAGATTACTTTTTTGCACTGTTTTACCTAGACAAAATTAAATTGCATTAGTCAGAACTACCTCGGGTACTTTGTAGGGCCAACCCCCTAGAGTGATAATGACACTACAGGGTCATAAATCATAAACAACATGACATTTCCACATATGAGGTTGTCTTAAAAGAAAAACACAAACTTCAAGAGGGGAAACATCACATAGTACCTCATAATTGAAAGGCTTGATGTCGTAGGATAGGAGATATTGTTGGTTGATGCAAATGTATTGTTCTTGGCTCAGCCAACCGATGGTGTATGGTATTATTGGTAGCTTAAATCTCTTGATGACCTAATCCGAGATCAAGTTCTTCTAGCTCCCACTATCAACAATGAAATGTAGTGGAGTTCTCTTCACCCACATCTGTGAAAGGAAGAGGCACTCCCCTTCCTCAAGCTCCTCTAACTTGTCTATTTGGATATTTTTGGTTGCGATGGTAGCACTAGGTTCCGCATTGATGGTTCACTTTACCTTATCCTACTCCAAATTAGAGGTTGATTCAAGGTTTAACTCTTTTTCTTTAATCTTGGCCAACAATGACTATTTTCAAGGACATTCATCAGTGTTGTGCCAGAGGATTTCGTGGAACTCACACCATTTTCTAGTGTCCTTCTTTGCCTTCTCATTACCCTTATTTGCCTATGGGTTGGAATGTTTATCTCGATGTTGGAATTCCTTTCTATTTCCCTTGTTCTATGAGTTAGGGCCACCTTTTCCATGCTTCTTTTTTTGTGAATTTACAGATCCAAACTCCTACTTATTCCGCTACTTGAATTTCTTCTTGATATTGACAACATATCGATAAGTGGCTCCCAGTGAGGAGAAGTCCAAGAAATACATCTATGTTTGGATGTACCTGTGTAGGCCACTACGGTATTTTAGAACCAAGTGTTGCTTGGAGTCTCTGATACCCAACTTTTAGTGTAAGGTATGGAATATGCTAGTGTACTTAGGCACCGTCTAGTCTCTTTCTTAACGCAGAGTCATCCATCTTGTGTATTATTCATCATTGTTTCAGATAGGGTAGAACTCCTTCTTAAGGGAATCAACAAATTTCACCCAAGTGGGTCCTATCCTGAACGCCATAGAATTGTCTTCAATATGTCTCCTAGTAAGATTCACACCAATCTTTGACACAGGGGAGGAATTTAAGGAGAGAAAAGGTGATATTTTCAGTGTCAAAAATGTTTTGAACAAAGTAATACCCTTCTAATATATTTATTTATTTCTCCAAAGAATTTACATCAAAGTTAACTTTTACCTTGAAGGTTGTCGCACCTCTGAAATGGTTGCTTGTTGAAGGTGCCTCACCTATCGCTGGAAATCGTTGAAGGATTTAGGTGAAGTTTTCCATCATATCATTCCATTGCTGCATGGGGGCTTCCTCAAGAAATTTTTTGAAAGGATCTCCTGCTCCATCATATCTCTTTTCTTCTGCCATGGGATATTTCTTGGACCAACAAGAGAGGTCATCCTTGTTACAGGTGAATCCTCCTGCAGACAAGAGGATTCCCTCTTGGTATCTAGACCCCTAAAACTAAGACAGAAAGGGTGCTATCATTGTTCACTGACATCCTTTTAGATCTAATTAAGCTAATGAATGAAGAGAAAGAAGAAAAGTGTACCTTTTTAAATGGTGTTTGTCCTCGCAAAGTCCAAGTTAAGCTTCAATCCCAAGCTCCTTGATAGGTACTATAGAACAAACAAAGATACAACAAGCTTCCTATTCTACTAATATTAGCTCAAATACATATCTATCTACTAGAGACAAGTTTATGTGGAACAAACACAAACTTGAAAGAAACAGGCCAAACATGTATGTATATTAATGAGAACAAACGAAGAATACTTACAGACCAAATTTGACGAAGGTGCAACAACTTCTTCCAGCTCTCCTTGTACAACCCCTTTTCTCAAGTAATATACATTGATTATGCTTCAATGGAATCCCACTTATGGGATCATAAGTTTGGTGTAATTCTCAATCTCCATCCATGTACTGTATGTTTCCTGTGAGATCATAAGTTTCATACCTCCAATCTTTTCCTCCCCATGTACTTTTCACCATGATAAAGCCTCCTTATATAATCTTGGAGAGACCCAACCACTTGAGAGATATTTGGGATAAGTTTAGGATTCCTCTCCTTCAGTTGTGGATCTTCCCTAAGATCATGCCTTGAACTCATATTTGAATCCAACCAACTTCATAGATTGAGGGGATTCTTCCCTTATTTCCTCCAACAAACCAAATTTCACCCAAAAAAGGCCAGCAATCCCTCAAAAGGGACACAGAGCATTGGAACACTCCCCTGGAAGAGGGTACAGAGCGCCAATGCTCCCTGACAGTATGTAGGGGAGTGCTCCTTTCCAAATTTGACTTTTGAGTGGCTTTTTCAGTGGCAAAAAGCTTGTACTCCTTGTCAATTGATTTCTCTTCTTCAAGACTAGTCTTTGAGGTGTCTTAAGCGTCCTTATGATGTCGTTAGAGGCACGAAATAGGAAATATGGAAGTATGATGTTTGCAACACTTGCGACACTCGTGGTCAATATGCGACACTTGCAGACAAGATGCGACACTTACAACACTTGTAATGACGACACTTGCGACACTATTGAAGTGAGTAACTTTGATGTGTAACAGATTGCCCCCCCAAAGTGTGAAGCCAGAAGACGATGATGACTGAAGTACTTTGTAGACTTTTTCGAGAAAGGATATGGACGCAAATAACCTGGTAGAAGCTTCACACAACCATCAAACAAATATTATGACATGTTTCAAACCCAAGGCAGGCATACCTATGCTTGAGTGATAAAGACTTTTTAGGTATGGCCGCCATAAAATACACTGCAGATCCATAATGATATTGACAAAAACTATATAGCCATTGAAGATACAATGTGGATCCATACTCCTATGACCTGAGATGATTGTAGCCACAAAGAATACATAGTGGATCTACAAGATGAAAAGACATAGCCACGACCAATACAAAGTGGATCTATGTAACAGTATATGTGTCAAAGTTCAAAAGAAACTCTGTCACAACTTGCATAAAGTATATATCAGAGTGAATGACTCAACCCAGGGTCTTCTTACCAATCTCGATGTAGTACGAATCTATCCATGTGAATAGATGTCTTGATGTCGAACATGGCAGAAACCACTTGATTACCGATCAATGATGTAAACCGTTAACAAGTGCGAGGGAAATCACCATTGATGTCAATGATTCCCAAGGTACCCTAGTACATTCCAGCGAATGTGAATAGATGAGATGAAGTCAAACATCCATGGAATCATCCAATCAGAGGTCAATGATGTAAACCTACTATCATATGTGAGGAGGCCTGCCATTGAGGCATGCGGGTCCCAAAGTACTAACTGGTTTCTAAGTCTAGCTCCTGGATAATGTGTTGAAGTCGATAGGAATAGAATCGTCGAAGGAGGGACTTGATGTATCCCCCATCAACGACACAAAACGAACACATAGATGTAATTGGTGGATCAAATGAACATGGACTGACACAGGTATTGAAGCATGATATTTGTGATGGTTGACTCTCGAGGAAAATACTTCCCTTGAACATTGGGGCACAACAACAAAAACATGACATGGACCAAAACATGATGATGACAGTGGATCTACGAGATGACAAGACATTGCCACGACCAATACAAAGTGGATCTATGTAATAGTATATGTGCCAAAGTTCAAAAGAAACTTTTTCGCAACCTGGGTAAAGTATATATCAGAGTGATTGACTCAACCCAAGGTCTTCTTACCAATCCCAATTTAGTACGAATCTATCCATGTGAATAGATGTACTAATGTCAAACATGGAAGAAACCACTTGATTACTGGTCAATGATGTAAACCATTAACAAGTGTGAGGGAAATCACCATTGATGTCAATGATTCCCAAGGTACCCTAGTACATTCCAGCAAATGTGAATAGATGAGATGAAGTCAAACATCTATGGAATCATCTGATCAAAGGTCAATTATGTAAACCTATTGTCGGATGTGAGGAGGCCTTCCATTGAGGCATGAAAGTCCCAAAGTACTAACTAGTTTCTAAGTCTAGCTCTTGGATAATATGTTTAAGTCGACAGGAATAGACTCGTCGAAGGAGGGCCTTGATGTATCCCCCATCAATGACATGAAACAGACACATATATGTAATTGGTGGATAAAATGAACATGGACTGACACAGTTATTGAAGCACGATATTTGTGATGGCTAACTCTCGAGGCAGATACTTCCCTTGAACACTAAGGCACAACAATAGAAACATGACATGGACCAAAACATGATAATTCAATGGATACTGTGACTTACGTTGGATGACCAAAAGGAGTAAGGAAACTCAAAGGATTGGTTTAGTGTAGAGGTTTAGCAGATTGAAATGCATGCAAAGATAAAATGTCGTGTTCAAGGGCGACTGTAAGGTCACTAGTAAAGTTATCAAAAACTGCTTGGCTTGCTTCTTTCAATTTTTTCCCCCATCTAGATAGATGAGTACCTCTTTTTAATTTAACGATCTCAAGGAGGGTAACACATGATCGATATAAATCACCTTCGGTAAGTCCCTCTTCCTTTGTTTAATGAACTGGAAGAAGTAAGGGTTCGGTCCCATATGGGCCCTTCAATGTATGATTGTTTAACGAGTCCAGAGAAGGTAAACTCGGTGATTTTTCATATTTAGAGAGTCTGAAAAGAACTTAAAGATGACTCCAGTGTTGTCCTTTTTCGTAATGTTAGTCTTGCGAGGATGAAAAAGAGATAAATTATCACTCGAAAGACGCCCTTTCAAACCTTTTAACAAGTGGGAAAGGAAGCAAGATCACTCGACAATCTTTTCACTTTTAGAGAGTCTGAAAAGAGCTTAAAGGAGACTTCAGGGGGTTCCTTTTTCGTATAACCTTTACGAGTCCGAAAAAGTGATAAAAGTCTACTTGGTTATATTCTCATGTATTTACAAGCACGAGAAGGAACAAAGACTAAGCTCGGTATTCCCCCATCTTGAAAAACTAGTGGCTTAACTCTAGAATGATCATCAAAGGCTGGAGACATGCCCCCCAAGCTTCAATTCATTCACCGACTTTGAGGTTGTCACCAATTTCTGTACTAGATGGAGAAAAAGGATACAGGTGGATGAAATGAAGGTTCAAATATGAGACCTAACGAAAGACTCGACTCAACATCTACGAGATCTGGCGAAAGATTCAACTTGACAAGAGAGGTGACTATTTCATTTTTTAATGAGCTTGACATAGGAAAAGAACTATGCTCAAGGCTCTGGGTTCAATCCTAAGATTTTTGTTTCATTTTTTAATGAGCTTTCCACAAAGAAGAGAAACTATGCTCATAGCCTCTGTTTAATTTTTTAACGAGCTTGCCACAAAGAAGAGAAACTATGCTCATAGCCTCTGTTTCATTTTTTAACGATCTTTCCACAGAGAGGAAAATTGTTCTCGTGGACTCTTCTTGATCATGGCTTCTAAGAGGATAATGCTCTGGAAGGACACCATGTCAAGGTAAAAAACTCAGTTATGGCTTCCAAGAGATATTCACTAAATGGAAGAAGAATGCTCTGGAAGGAACACGTGTCGAGGGTCGCGACAGGGGTAAGGAGATCAGGCTCCAATATCCCTACCGAAGAGATCACCATGTCAACTACTGGATCTAAGTCATAAGAAGTTGAATTCATGGGAGACAATGCCACATAATTGACATGTGGCAGGGGTGATACTGACTGCATATAAGACCCATTTAGGGAGGTCATTGGGTTGATGGTCAAGTCAGGGCCCACAAAAAAAAGTTGATCAATAGTCACCATTCTTCCATCGTGCGGGAAAGATATCACGCAGAAAAATGCGGACACAATAGATTTCATGCAATAGACATAATCTCGCCCAAGGAGTAAATCGAAATCCAAGGGGTCCTGGACTACCATAACATCAATAAAGACAGTTTTCCCTCCCAAAGTTATGGAAAACTGAGGAAGGATCCATAAAGGGTGATTGGTTCTTCTGTTAAAAGAGAACAGAGTCTAGGTAACCAGAACAAGCTGAGGATAACCCAAATCTTTCCAAGCAATAGAGGACAAAATACTAACGGAAAAACCTTCATCTATCAGTGCATGAGGAACGTCCTGACCACAAACTTGTACTGTAATCTTGAAAGGCATGTGAGAGGGAAGACGAGGTTTAGTTAGCACACCCCAATAAAAAAGGATGGCCTTATTACTTGGAAGGGTTTTTGCAGGAGAAGGAGGAATTTCCCCCGGCACGGTAGATCCTGTTTCAACAAGAAAAACGTGGGCAGAATCAGGTTTACTCTCTAGTGGGAGAGTAGGATCGATCGATGATGGGGTCAAATCGACCACCTTGGCACTCTTCAAAGGAAGAGTGGGATTGACTGATGATGTAACCGGAGAAACCACTTTGGCACTCATCAGAGGATGAGTGGGATTGACCGATGAAGTAATCGGAGCAACCACTTTGGCACTCATCAGAGGAAGAGTGGGATTGACCGATGAAGTCAGCGAAGAAACCACTTTGGCACTCATCAGAGGAAGAGTGGGATTGATCGATGATGTAATCAGAGCAACCACTTTGGAACTTGTCAGAAGAGGAGTGGGATTAACTGATGAAGTCACCGGAGCAACCACTTTGGCACTCGTCAGAGGAGGAGTGGGATCGATCGATGGTGGAAGCAGATCGACCACTTTGACACTTCTCAAAGGAGGAGTGGGATCGACCAATGGCGGAGCCAGGTCGACCACTTTGACACTCTTTGGATGAAGGGTGGGACTGACCAATGACGGGACTGGATCAGTCACTTGGGTTTCACTTTCCAGATGAAAAGTGGGGCTGATCGATGATGGAACTGGATCAACTACTTTGGTTAGTGGTTCAATCGAGGATGAAACTAGATTGACCACCGGATTGACCAGAGATGGAACTGGATTGACCATTCCATCAACTAATGATGGGTTGGGGGAAATCCTACGATAACCTTTTGGAAGTTGAAGTTTTTCCAAAAGAGAAGAAGCCTCTTCCATACGAGGACAAAGGTGAGAATAATGATCACCTTTGCATAACATGCAAGGGAATTTGACAGTTATCTTCTTCTTACCAACCTTAATGTCACTAGTTGATGGGGTATCACTAGCATGACCAGCAGGGGCCGATGATGTGGAGGAACACACTTCTAATACCTTGGGAATACCAGGGAAATCCCTCAGAAAGTGGTCACCCTTACAAAGATTGCAAGGGAATTTGGGTTTCAGATTCTTTCTTTTTAATCTTGTTGACCTCATCAACACTCCCAGTACTATTAACAGTAGTTGGTTGATTGGATCCAACATTTGATGTAGTTGGAGGCTTGGTCCCTTTCTGGTTCTTCTTCTTCTTATCAATCTGGCTACTCGATTGAGAGCTTTCACTAAGCGAAGAAGGGGAAATGGAAGGAGACCTAACAGACGAAGAAGGTGAAAGGTCGACATGAGGTTGATGTGTGGGTTGTGTGCTTACATCTGAAGCACCTGCATTTGAGATGATCGGAGTGGAAAACAACCATATCGGTAACCCAATTGTGAGACCTGGAAGGTTCAAAGTAGCGATGTAAGGAGGAACAATGTTTCCATAATAAGGAAAAACAAAGGGTTCCCCTGGCAAATGGGTTCCTTCATTGGTCATCCCAAGAACTGACGCCATAAAAATAAAGATCCAATGTAGATTCTGCTAGGGAGAACAAATAGCACACGCTAAAAATCTAGTAAGCAAGAAAGCAAACAAAACCTTCTCACAATGAGCACACTATTTGGTGATGAAATCCAACATCGTGGGAACAAAGTAAGAAGGGGATGAGATAGAACAAGTGGAAAAGTTACGTTGACAACCTGCTTAATGGACTTACACCCTGGTGCAAGCTCCCACACATAAACATGGGTATACCCTCCAAGGAGCTCGAATGAGTCTGGCCAATGTCGATTCCAGGTACCGTGAAGACTTGCCCCTCCATAGTCACCTTGTGTAAATACCCTAAAGATATAGGTCACTAAGGTTACCAACTACAACAGTGATGCCTGGGGAAACAGTCGACAGTCTAATCCACATGCAAGGGCAGGGTATCTAGCTCGAAATCAACTTGAAAGGCTTCCACTCATTATTGTGGGTATACCTTCAAGCGACCCCCATAATACACGCAATCTCTACACCAAGACCAACAAAGTAAGGTGAGTAACTCTGTTAATCTCAATGTGACCTCGTGATTGACCCTTGTGTGAGAAGGGCTTCCCAGGAAAAAATGCAGCAATTGGATTTCACCGCTCTCTAACACAAGATCCTATGTTTGTTTGCAACTTTGGAAAGTTATCTTTCACACCTATTCCAAAGCCCTACAACTAATCTAATGTAGGTTTGCTACAAAGAAAATGTAAAAATGTCTAATCAATTTTTAGTTTAGCGCTTGATTTTTAAAGTTGTTGTTACTCAAAAGGAAAATGGTGAGGAAAATATGGTGTTTCGACCAACTCAAAAGTTATGCAAAGATATGAAGATGCAATCTTTTCATTTCAATGAAAATTGTGTTACGAGAAGGAGAAAACATTCATCATTTTAGGGGCACAATGTCCCAAAATGTCAAAAAACACGCAATTATGCTACTTTAAATGCAAGCATTCAAGGAAGACAATAAAATGCAAAGAAGAATCCAAGAAAAGATAGGGAGAATAGAGAAACCACTCAAAACTTAATTTCTTGGGAAAATGACCTCAAATATCAAATGGAATGATGCATAGACCTTTGAATTTCCTCACAAAATCTTCCACTCAGTCAGATAAATGTGAAGGAAACAGTAAGTTGACTCTAAATCAACAAAGACAAAGAGTGACTTCTAGGTAAGGAAGAAAAATGGCAAAATTCCAAACAAAAGGTGATCAATTCTTATAAAGAAGAGTGTTGAAGGCCAAATCAAGGATGTACTGAGATGATAAGACTCTAAGAAAGTGCCAAAAGCAAAAGTTGAACTTCAGAGAATGAAACCCTAGGGGATTTTGCACAGAAAAGGGGCATCACTCTGGTGTAAGGGGCGCCAGAGAATTCCAACGCTCTGTGTAAGACCAGTAGGGAGCGCCAGTGCTCTGATAATAAGGGTAGGGGGGCACTGGCCTCTAAAAATTTAGAAAAAATGCCTAGAAAGTCAAAAAATCAAGCAAACTCAATCAATCAACTTGAAGGTGATGAAATCATTAGCCAATCAATTAGATATAAGAATCAAAGACAATATGGAGAAGGTCAAGAAGTGGGAAAAGGTCCAAAACAATATCTAGGAAAGGAAACAAAAATCAGAGCTCTTCCCCTGTGGAGTCGCAAATTTCTGTTACAAGTGAATCCTCTTGTGGATAAGCAGATTCCCTCTTGGTATCTAGACCCCTAAAACCAAGACAGAAGAGTGCTATCATTGGTCACTAACATCCTTTTAGATCTAATTAATCTAATGAATGAAGATGAAGAAAAAAGTGTACCTTTTTAAATGGCATTTGTCCTCGCAAAGTCCAAGTTGAGCTTCAATCCCAAGCTCCTCGATAGGTCATGTAGAACAAACAAAGATACAACAAGCTTCATATTCTACTAAGATTAGCTCAAATACAGATCTATCTACTAGAGACAATTTTATGTGGAACAAAAACAAACTTGAAAGAAACATGCCAAGCATGTATGTATATTAATGAGAACAAATGAAAAATACTTACAGACCAAATTTTATGAAGGTGCAACAGCTTCTTCCAGCGCTCCTTGTCCAACCCCTTTTCTCAAGTAATCTACACTGATTATGCTTCAATGGCATCTCACTTATGGGATAATAAGTTTGGTGTAATTATCAATCTCCATCCATGTACTGTATGTTTCTTATGAGATCATAGGTTTCATGCCTCCAATATTTTCCTCCTCGTGTACCTTTCACCATGAGAAATCCTCCTTATATAAGATTGGAGAGACCCAACCACTTGAGATATCTTTGGGATAAGTTTAGGATTACTCTCCTTCAGTTGTGGATCTTCCCTAAGATCATGCCTTGAACTCATATTCGAATCCAACCAACTTCAGAGATTGGGGGGATTCTTCCCTGATTTCCTCCAACAAACCAAATTTCGCCCAAAAAAGGCTAGCGCTCCCTCAAAAGGGACACAGAGCATTGGAACGCTCCCCTGGAAAAGGGTATAGAGCACCAGTTCTCCCTGACAGTATGTAGGGGAATGCTCCTTTCCAAATTTGACTTTTGAGTGGCTTTTTCAGTGGCAAAAATCTTGTACTCCTTGTCAATTGATTTATCTTCTTCAAGACTAATCTTTGAGGTGTCTTAAGTGTCCTTATGATGTTGTTAGAGGCACGACATAGGCAATATGATGTTTGCGACACTTGTGGTCAATATGCGACACTTGCGGACAAGATGCGACACTTACAACACTTGTAATGACGACACTTGAGACACTATTGAAGTGAGTAATTTTGATGTGTAACAGTCCCTAAGTGAAACCAGTTGGAGACCTGACTCTCTATAATCTGACCTTGTTAAGGAAATGCACTGGGAAATAACAAGGATTAGACTGCTCTGATACCACTAATCCATATTATATTGAGAATTAAATGAGATTCAAACAATAATATAGCAAAGAACACATAAATACAGTGAAACCCAATGTTGATTAATGAATGAAATAACAGAATACTATAGAACACAAACTGGCTAGAATGGTGGTAGCTTATCTCTAAAGAGAAAGAGATGCCATCTATGTTCATTCAAATAAAGAGAATACAATGGGCTGCAAGAATGGTATTTTAACATAAATCAATAACCCTAAAGGCCCAAAACCATAACTCTAGGAGTTGAAGTGACAAAAGGTTTGTGGGCCCGAGGTGGTTAGTTGATGTGTCAACTTCTGGGGGTGCAACGGTTACATACAATATCTGTTTGGGGTGTTTAGTAGCTCATTGTAAATATCTAATCGAGAAGTAAAATTATTGGAAGGGCTCAATAATTTCATGGAAACCCCAGACCCCCTAAATCGACAAAAAATATTGTTTAGAGTTTCAAAAAATGACCCCGGAAGTTTAGGACCCAACAATCATAAAAAAAATGACCAAGATGGATAATCGTGATGAGTCAGTGGAAGAGGTGGGTAGCCATTGCTATCAACCTATATCGGAAAAAGGTTGGGGCGAGGGGCATCTATGAACCCCCATGGGTTGTACGAGAGATGGAAAAACCCTTGGGGTGGAAAGTGGTATCCCAAGAATTGGGGTAGGGTGGCCAAGGACTAGAATTTCCATGTATCCAGGGACAAATGGTGGGGTGAATGTCGGTAGTGGTGGTGGTATGGGTGATAGAGAATTGAATGAACTAATCTACATATACATTTATAATATTTTTATTAGCAAAAATATGTGAAATTCAAACAAAACAATATAAAACATTTCACATTTAAATAATATTTAAATCGACACATGATATCATATGCAATATATTTAAAGCTTTTCAAGTCAACCTCTTCCCTCCCAAATTCATACTCATTGCTCACATGGATGCACTTGCTCAGTAATTCCATTCCAACACACCTAGGGAAAGTCCCATATAAGCAAGTTTTTTTATAGAATGTACAATCATTTGGCCTTGTACACAAGATGTTGTGAAAAAAATCTCTAGATGATGATGGCGGCATTATAAATGAGCATTCATGCACAAGAGTTTTATGAAATAGACGGAAAATATGTGTGTGTGTGTGTGTGTGTGTGTGTCATAATAATAACCATACTCAATATAATATCTACAACAACATGTGTTATGGATTGTTTTTATTCGAACATACCAAGACTTGCATTTATGGAAAGATATTTGGCCCAAGTTAAGTGCACTATGTATTGTTTTGAATTTCTCATACAATTGTGTCTATGTCATGTCAAGAATTTTTTTAATATGGGGTTCACAGTCCCTAGATCCCCTTCTCAATTTAAGTACTTTTTTTTGGTTGGAAGAAAGCCTAGTGTTCTCATGCCAAAAAGTTTGTACTAGTCTCTTAAATGCTCCAATTAACTTCACATCAGAACGAGGTAGCTTACCAGTGAAGGCCCACAAATCTGTTGGGCCACCTGTGTTGAGGCTATCTCGTCTATTAGAATACTTTCTAGGGTTTTTGATATTGCATTTCATGAGATGAGAGATTTTTTGGAGAAAACAATGTTTTCTTGTGATCTTGCTAACAATTGATTATGACAAGACACGTCGAGCTGCATTATAGTCTTTAGAACGATATTTATTACCAATTTTTTGAAAAACATCCACAAGGTTTCTAACAAAATGATGGATTGTTTCTAAACTTTTGACTATTTTAATGCCTAAAATTCTCCTAATAGTTGTCAAACTTATAGATTTTAACAAAGCCAAAAATGACTGACATTTAGTGGCATCATATTTTGGTTCAAAATATTATTTAATGATTTTATAAGAATGATAGCGAATATTCCATTTAGGTAACTTACCTTCAAGTGATTTTAGACCACTTTCATCTACCTAAATGTGTTCAAGAGTTATTTTCCACACACTTCTGAATCTAGGTAGGAACGATGAACCTATATTCTGGTACTCTTGACCTCCCCGCTGTGGAGTTAACAACATAATAGTTATTTCCCCTTCAATCATTGGCAGATCAATTCTAGGAAGAGAGTGGACATGCCCATGAATAGTTTCTAGAATGTATAATTGTCCAATAGGAGGTTGCAACACATGAACTTATTCACCAGAAGATTGTGCACCAATTGCCTCTCTAATTTCATCCATTGTATAATTAGCTCCAAACAAATCCTATATCATCCGATCATCCACAATAACTAGTCTTGATGAGATAGTGACTAGAGGTTCAATAGAAGTCTAAACTGGATTAGACTCTACTGAAATATTTGCATTTTTCTTGTGTCAATGGAGGAAAATAAACAGAAACATCTGTTCTTCTAGAAATTATATTACCCTATGTTGAAAGTCTACATTTTGACATGCCTAATCTTGTATTTTCTCTTTCTTCATTTACCTTTTCAATGGGTTTTTCTTTCCTTGAAGACTTTCTACTTCGATTATGTAGGTTCTCCATGTTTAAAGAGAACAATTGTCTTCCAAGCACACCACAACAAGTTTGTTTTCCACTGACAATTGTCTTCAAATTACACAAATTTTTCTACCAATTACGTAAGACACAAGTTTGTTTTCCACTGAAAATTGTTTTCTAGTTAAATAATTTATTCTACAAATTACACATCAACACACAATTTTTTTTTCAATGACAATTGTCTTCCAATTACACAAATTTGTATTGGTATTACATAAGAAGAAACATGCAATCTTTCCACAAACAATTTTCTTCCAATTGAAAAATTGAAAAAAATTGTCTACCAAAAACACAAGAAGACACAACTTTGTATTTCACTAACAATTGTCTTCCAATTGCACAAAATTGTCTACCAATTAAACAAGAAGAGACTAGTTTGTTTTCCACAAACAATTGTCTTACAATTGCACAAACTTGTCTACCAATTACACAAGAAGACATAAGTTTTATTTCAAAAAAGACAAAAAGAACAAAAACCTATTTTTTGTTACTATTTTTGCGTGTAGATGTCAGACTTGTTCAGGTTTTTCAAATATATGAGGTTGAGGAGTGTGATTGACACATATACCGTCCCAACAAGAATACGTGTACATTCCTAGAACCTGTGCTCCCTAAAGCGTGCACACATTCCTTCTAGAAAGGATGAGTGCCAAGTACACTCAACCTCATTTATTTCTAGTCACATGAGTGCATGTGCACTCTTAAATTTCTTAATGCAAAGGATACAACATTTATTGTAGTTGAAATAATTTTTTGAATAAATATGTATAGGGGTTTGGGGACAACTAGGACCTAGGGGATTAAGATTGAAAGTGTTTTGAAGAATATAGTAGTGGTTAGAGAACCAAGATGGAGGTGCAAGGGCTGTGGGGCCTTCAACAAGAGGTATAGGCATAGTGCACTTAGGGCATGGGTGTGGAGGGTGTTAAAGGTTGGGTATAGGTTATTCCTAGGCTTAGATGGAGCTACGGGGTTTAGGTCATGGTCTAGATATAGCTTTAGGTAATGTTAAAGGTTATGTTCTAGGTCATGGTATAGGTCTAGGTTATGGTCTAGGTCATGGTCTAGGTCATGGTCTAGGTATTTCCATGCCTAGGTCTTACCATGTCTAGGTATTACCATGTCTAGGTCAAGGTGATGTCTTGCCTTGCAATGTACCAAACTTGATATGGTGTGTGATATTTTTTTTGTGTATGTGTTGTATTTTTTTCATGGTTAGAACTAGTTTAAGAGGGGGCTAGGAGCCCCTCTATGTGGGGGTTCGGGGGCAGTTCCCTTGGGAAAAAAAATGGTAGTTTTTTGCGTCCATTTTTGGGCGGTTTTTCAACACGTGGTTTTCGTTGATGGTTTTCTATTTCCAGTTAAGGAATTAGGGTTGTTGAATAATCATGGTTATTAGATTAGGTTTTTGTATGCTATGTGATCCTATATGTATATTGTATTCTAAACAATGTATGATGTGAATGAATATAAAATATGTTAGTTTTACCGATTTGGGTTTCCAACGGAAAAATCTCTGTGTAATGTGTGTATTTTCCATTTTATCTTTTTTGTTCTTTTATTGAAAATATGTTTGCAATAAATAATTGTACAAGGTTAAAATCTACAATTCTAAGAAGGAGAGAGAGGAAGACATATAGGGGGTAGAGAGAAAGTGTATGAGAGTGTGAGAGGCAAAGAGAGGAAGACAAAGAGGGGGGGTAGAGAGAGAGGGAGACAAAGTGTATGAGAGAGGGAGAGAGGAAAACCGAGAGAGTGTGTGAGAGTGAGGGAGAGGAAGAGAGAGAGAAAGAGAGAGGAGGGGGGAGAGAAGGGGGGTAGAGAGAGAGAGAGAGAAAGATGAGGGGTAGAGGGGGAGTGTTTGAGAGGGAGGGAGAGGGAGACAAAGAGGGGGGTAGAGAGAGAGTGACAGAGGTAAGGAAGGTAGATAGAGGTAAATAGAGAAATGGGGGAGAGAGAGGGAGGGGTGGTAGAGAGGGAGTGTTTGAGAGGGGGAGAGACGGAGAGAGGGGGAGAGAGAAAGATAGAGAAGGGGGATAGAGAGGGAGTGTTTAAGAGTGTGAGAGGGAGGGACGGGGAGATGTTATAGTTTTATTTGACACCTTCTATACTCATGATGACTCATTGGCCCCAGTTACATCTCTTTCCCTATTTGCAGGAGCAAAATCCCCCTTTTCTCACTAAAAACATATCAAAAAATATCATTTTCCAAAATGTATGCAACTCTCCTTAAAGAAACATGTGTACATACATGCCTTGCTAGTTAGAAACCCACATACATGTTTAATTAGCTTAAAAAATATAATTCCCGATATTTTGGGTGGAGTTGAAAGGTTCCCTAGGTTCTCGACCTCCTATAGCCCGTGCATAACTACTCCAACTATCAAAAGGGACTATAAAGAAGAGCCTTGGGATGGAGGAATGGGAGATAAAAGAGGCAACCTTATGCTGGTAGTTTCCTTATAGCCTTGCAAGCCCATGTTTCCCTATATTTCTGAGATTGTCCTTCCCCCCTGAAAACCCTTGTTTTTCGGGATTTGTGTTCCCCTTTATCTCTTTAGGAAGAAACCTATTACTTCCTTTGACCCACTAGGACACAAAAGTTTGGAGCTAGTATTTTTCATCTTAGGCCTTGTGTGGAGGAACTTGGATCCTGGTTATGGGATCGTGTCACAGCGGTTATAAGTTGTAACCAACCCTTTTTGTTGTTATCAATAAAATAACTCTCATTCTCATCCGATTCTTTGTGTTAATTCATGATTTTAATGATATTATGTGTATCTTGTATTGAATCTAACATAGAATTTGAATTGATTACATTTAGTTAGTTAGCGGATAACTACTTTCTTGTAGTTGTATACTTCTTTGTTTGTAGGACTTTCAAAGGGTTGTCATCAAGGATTTATGGAGAGAAATATCTCAAATAGGATCTACTTCAAATGTATGGTTCTAGGTATGTTCCTCTTCCTTTCTTCTAAAATTTAGTTATTGCATATAGTTATTTCCAATTGATTGTCTAATTAGAGGTTGGGAGGAGTCTTTTAAAGTAATTTCTCTACTGTGGCCCTGACCCAAAGCCATAGGACTTAGATTTTTGTAACAGAACTCACAACCATACTGGGGATTCTCCCTTTTTGGGTCGTTAGGGGTGTTTTCTTTTTTCATTTATTTTGATGTTTTTTCTTTATTTTAAGCCTTTCTTTAGCCTTCTCTGAATTTCTACAATCTTTTATGAGTCTTCCAGCCCTCCTCCCTCAAGTTTGAGGGATTTTTATGGTGTGTATGCGGGTTTAATTGTGTGTACGCGGTTTTATTGTGTGTACGCAGATTTAATCGAGTAAAGTATGAGAATAACATATTTTGTGCTCCTACCCAACTTGTATCGATTGTACCACCCTCTTTGACATTGGTACTTGAAGATGATCAATTTTGTTCACTCCATTGGTTCTAGATATCCTTTGTTTTGACTCTAAGACATAGTTCCACTGTGTATACATTCATGGCTACGATCTACATTTTTGCAAGGATCCACTATGTATTTTTGTGTGTCCATAATTCTACTTCTATATATCACATGGATCCACTGTGTATAATTTTCTTGGCCATGGAAATCAATTATGCTTTCATTACTCATGGATCTGCAGTGTACTTGATTTTGCAACCATGCTTACATCACACTCAAGAATGGAAATGATCGACTTGGGAAGAGAGTATCTTACTTGATTTTTTTGTAGATACAGTTCTGGTACTGGTCTTCAACTACTTCTACCCAATGGCCCCTCCACAATCTCATGATTATTTATAATGTTTTTGGCCATCAATTTCTCTTTTGAACTAACACATTAGGGGGCATCTATTACAATGTCATTTGACACCTTCTATGCTCATGATAAATCATTGGCCTCAGTTACATCCCTTTCCCTATTTGAAGGAGAAAAATCCCCCTTTTACTCCTTAAAAACATATTAAAACTCTGATTTTCCAAGATGTACGTGATTCCCCTTAAAGAAACTTGTGTACATACAAGCCTTTCTAGTTAACAACCCGCGTACATGTTTAATTGACTCAAAAAAAAATCCTGATATTTTGGGCGGAGTTGATGGGTTCCCTAGGTTCCCAACCTCCTATAGCCCATGCATAACTACTCCAACTATCAAAACAGAGTATAAAAGAGAGCCTTGGAATGGAGGAAAGGGAGATCAAATATGAAACCTTATGCTGGCAATTTCCTTATAGCCCTGCAAGCCATGTTTCCCTATATTTCTAAGATGTCTTCCCCCGCCCCCCCCCCCAAAAAAAAAACCCTTATTTTCAGGATTTGTGTTCCCCTTTATCTCGTTAGGAAGAAACTTGTTTCTTCATTGGACCCTCCTGGACACAAATTTGGAGGTAGTGTTTTCCATATCAGACCTTTGGTGGAGGAACTTGGAGCCTGGTTTTGGGATTGTGCTAGTGTTGTTAAAGGTTGTAACCAACCCCTTTTGTTGTTATCAATAAAAGAACTCTCATTCTCATCCAATTATGTGTGTTAATTCATGATTTTAATGATATTGTGTGTATCTTGTCTTGAATTTAACATAGAATTTGAATTGATTATATTTAGTTAGTTAGATGATAACTACTTTCTTGCAGTTGCATACTTCATCTTTTGCAAGACTTTCAAAGGGTTTTTGTCAAGGATTCCAGGAGAGAAAGACCTCAAATGAGATCTACTTCAAACGTAGGGTTACAAGTATGTTCATGCTCATTTCTTATAAAAGTTAGTTACTATAGGTAGTTATTTCCAATGGATTGTCTAATGAATTGTCTAATTAGAGGTTGAGAGGAGTCTTTTAAGGGCATTGCTCTGTTTTGGCTCTGACCCAAAGCCATAGGAATTAGATTTTTGTAATAGGAGACAAAGAGAGTGAGTAGAGAGAGAGAGAGAGGAAGGGTGAAGAGAGAGGGAATGAGGTAGAGAGAGGTAAAGAGAGAAAGGGGGGCATAG
>SNQJ01S0042612.1:54492-69614 GCA_010110895.2 Picea sitchensis
AGGTTTTTACCCTCTATGGGTTTCCTCAGGAAATATCTATCTCTGTGTATATCATATGTGTGACTGATGCTAAATGTGCTATTACTTATTTCCATGCATTATTGTGATTGTCATTGAGTACATTGTAAAGAGTTTAAAATAAGCATAATTGTTTAAGAATGGTAACAACCGATTCACCCCCCCCCTCTCAGTTGTCCAACATGATTCACATCATACAAGCTAGTTTGGGATCATGTTGACTTTACCACCTATGAGATTCTTGTGTTCTCATGGAGAGAAATTGTGGACGATGTGTTAGGAGATTTCTCGGATGATGCTTGGATGATTACATTTGGCTGGGGGTGTTGGATTATTAGGGATTTTCCTTTTGATATTTGGAGACTAAGTGTCATGGATTCCCTATCAGTTTGTGTCCACATAAAATTCTCCTGGATGTCTGATTTTAGAGTTACTTTGGGTGACTCCACTGAGATCCACTAGCAATATATAATCATATACAATAGGGATGATTTCTTGGGGAATTAAAACTTGGGGTTGCAGGAATAGAGGATGCAGTCTAGGAAGGAGGGTTAGATATCTATGATCAAAGTGGTGCAACGACAACATGATGAGTTCTTTCTAGTGATAGCATGGGACCATGTGATTTTATGGGTTGACAATTTGGCATCTAGTACAGACGAGAGAGCGAGCTTTTACTTTCAATAACCTATTCATATGGAGAAGTGGATTAGTTTCCTAGGTGCGATATTCTATGAAGAGTACACTAAGTCTTCACAATATCTAGTTTCTCTACTAATAGGTGGCCTTTAGGGGGCCCCTGGTGTTAGCACATTGTAGGACAATATAGTGGACGATAGGTTCTCCACATCTTTCATAATGGTTTGGGACTCAGGGATCATCATTAGTTTTAGTTGGGTTCAACTTGTTATTCCTATGAGTGTGATGACATTGCTTGAGGACAAACAATCTTTGGGAAGGGAGGGTTTATCATGTCCTCATTTTTGGATTCCCTTGTTTGACAATGGAAATGACTTATATGGCTCATCGGTGAAGAAAATAGGAGTAAAAAATGGTTATTTAATGTCACTTAGTTAGGATATGTTATGTATTTAAAGTGACATTAAGGAAATAAAATAACTTTAAATTAATAAGTTACTTAACCATTATTAAAAGTGACTTTTAATCTTAAATTGAAAGTAAAAAGGGGATATGGGTCATATTTGATTTAGTCAAAAGGGGGAAAGTTTTAGAAGTAATATTTGATTTAGTAAAAAAGGGGAAAGTTCTAGAATATAGGGAAGAAGGATGAAAGGAGGGGTAGCACTTCACCTTGCAACATGTATTTGGATTACTCTCTTTGGAGTGCTCTTGTGAGCCAAGGTTTTCATTAGGGTTTTGGAAAAACCCTTCCACTTTTGGTTTGGTTTCAGTGGTGTAATATCCACCCTAGCTAGACAAGGAGGAGGATCCATACAAGGTCTTCATTGGAACTTTAGTCTTGGGTTCTTTCAGTTTTGAGGTATATTGGCTTGTGCAGGAGATTTGCAAAACTTTTCGAAGGAGTTCGTACTAATATTTTGTAGGTACTAGGAGGGTTTCAGGGAAACTGTGATAGGGGACGTCCCCACGGGTTGAGTATAGGGGGTCTCATGAGGCCCCACTTACTGTTTAGCCTCGTCCCATGAGGACCTTTGCAATATGAAGTTGCAAAGCTACTTAGGTATGGGAAACCAATTTTTTGCAGTAGAGGTTTGAGGAGAAAATCGATACTGCACCAGCGAGGATTAGACAATTTAGAGGAGGACACATTATCTCTTGAGGTGACCATGGTATATTCTAGGTTTTGGTTTTTTGTTTTGTAGTGTTTCTTTGAGGTATTGTAACTGCCATAGCAACCAATAGAGACTTGATATTATTGTGTTCATATATCCATTCATAATAAAAATACCACATATTTCTTCTTCTATTCCTTGTGTATTTGGGTTGAATGTAATACATTCGACGATAATCCATTAGTAAGATGTATGAAAACTGTTTTAAGAAAGTTGTCAATCAAATTATAGTAAAGATGCACATATAATGCAATCTATTTGATGAAAGTACACACCAAGATAACATAATTGGACAAGCAATTCTAATATCCTATCCTAGGGATATTACAAACACAAGAAAATTATATTTTATGTCTCATAAAAATCCTATAGAAACACAACTATCTTATAGATGTAGAAGAATAATAGTAGATCGATGAGATTTCTAGAGAATAAGTAGAGCACTGTGGTGAATTTATCAAATATATTTTGTACTTCAGTATGCGATACGCCAAATGAGTAGGATGCTTCTACTGCTGCATCAATGGTGGAAACTGGCACTGATGCATTTGCCAATATCAAGGGTCTGCTATCCAAGAATAACAACTACAAACATCATATAACTAAATATTGAAAAAATACACAATAAACTCTCTCTCTCTCTATATATATATGAAACTCTCGTGTCTAGTGGCCTCCATCGGCCCATAATATGTCTTCCTAGCTCGAGCATCTATGAGGGTCACATGAATTCCCATCATGTCCATGTGCCCTCTCCTGGATGGACTCTACTGCAGGGCTTGAAGGACCGACCCCTCCCCCAACATCACCCATAGGTAGCTCCTGAATAATGCTATAAAAGTGTTATGTTGTTCCAAGCTCTAAGTCAAGGTGGATATGGATGCATGTGTCTATTTGATGCTTTCTATGATGGGAGGATGTTGGCTAGGGGGGTTAGGCTTTCACCTAGGAGGATGATGACCTAACAATGGGTCACGCCGAACATTTTATCTATCTTGTGCGAAGCCATGACCCACCCCCTAGAATTCACAATTGTCAAAGTAGTTGACATGGAGACCTAACATAAACTATGCCCATAATTTTACGAGGAAATATAGAGGCACCTACCTATCATTACAGGTAGGTTTGTCAAATAACAGAAACCACCTATCCATCCAACTGTCTAAAAATTGTTGGTAAGTGCACTAGTCCATCCAAATGCGTCTCTTTATGACTAGTGGTTGTACTTTGGTTCTAGGATCAATAAGTAATGTCATCAACTACTATTTTGAAATGTTTAGGTCTCTAATTTGGTTTTTATCTAGTTCAATAATGCAATATTCAAACATTTTATCCATGTAATTAGAAATGTTAGTTAATTAGCCTTGGACACTTGCAATGCAAGATACAATGGTGTCCAAGGAAGTAGCCAATGAAAATCATGAGGGTTCTTTGGTATTCCATAAGTCTTGTACAAGGGTTATGAGACACCTCAACCTTGCATCAATTTCCATGTTTATGTTTACTAGTTTTGGGTTGGGGTTTGGTGTGCCTTCCTTTGGTGCTGTTTGGTTTGAGTTTTCTCTAGGATCCATATTAATTAAGTGTGCTGCAATTTAATAAGGGAAAATAAAATTTTATTTTATTTTTTAAACATTTAAACAAATTATAAAATTATAAAATGATATTTTTATCAAAATACATACCCAAAATCAATTGGACACCACATTAGTAGGGTGAGGGTAGTGAATTGTCAATATCTCCTCTCTCTTATCCATTTTTTTCTCAATTTTGGCTTAAAAACACGCAGTGTGGTTCGCCTATTGGTGAAATAGACCAGTTGGGGCATTTTATAAAATTTCCCCATAGGAACGCGTGCATGTTCCTAGAGTGTGTGTACATTCTTAGGAACACATGCACATTCTTGAGAACGTGTGCATGTTCTTTCTAGCACATCAACTTGGCATCCTCGATGGCGATTCAGGGATTGTCGATCCCGTAAAATTAAGAATTCTTGCGCGTTCCTACATTTTTGCTCACCCTGTTTCCACTTTTTTTTCCACCAACTTTTTGCGGAAACCCTTATCCATTAAAAGGTGTTTACTAAATATATTGACTATCACTTGAAATCCCTCAGGAACAATTATTGCATGTCCTGGGTACTACCTTTTATGGTCACTCGGTTAGGTGTAAATGAGATTATTGTTAGGTTGTAACAATTATGTGGTATATTAACGCTAGTCCTCTTAAGGAGGGAGCTAGAGGTGCACAGGCCTTTATTGAAGCCTGCCATATTATCTTTTGGAATTTAATATTAGTTGATTGCACAAAAAGGTGATTTCTACAACCCACTGTTAGGGATATTTGTAATTATTTTTTTGGTCAACATGGAGTTGACATGTGGCACTTAAAAATATTAATAATAAAATACTCAATGTCCATCAAAAATAAAATATTTCAATGTCTAGCTTAAGTAAAGTAATTTCATATCAATTTGAGAGAGAGAGAGAGAGTAGTTGAAAGTAAAAAAATTATACATGTTTTTACCTACTAGTATGATGAGGGAGTTGTAACATGTGACATTTAAAAAAATATTACTAAAACATATTTCAATGTGGGCCAAAAAGAAAATATTTCAATGTCCACGTTAAATAAAATATCTCGATATATATAAAAAAATTGAAAGTAAAAAATTTATTATTGCACCCAAAGGTGTTTTCTACACCTTCTTTCAAGAATATGTGTAATTGCTTCCTTTTTCAACATGGAGTTGACATGTGGCACTTAAAAGAAAATAATAATAAAAAATTACTTTAATGTCCCTCATCAATAAAATATTTCATTGCATACCTTAAGTAAAATTTCATTAAGGAGTTGTAATTCCTTCCATGATTAATATGTAGTTGAAAGTAAAAAATGTATATTACTAAAAAGTGATAAAGTATTTGAAAGTAAAAAAAAATATGTGTTTTCTACTTATGAGAGTTGTAATTCATTTGTTGCTTAATATGGAGTACATGACATTTAAAAAGTATTATTAAAAATATTTCAATGTTCATGTTAAATAAAAATACATCAATATCAACTTAATATATATATATATATATATATAACAATTCAAAGTAAACAAATTCTTATTAGGCAGACACAAGCTTTCTACACCCAAGTGTGAGTGAGATGTGTGCTTCCTTCTATGAGCCTTAAAGTAGTTGAAAGTAAAAAAATTATAAGTGCTTTATACTTAACAATATGAGGGAGGGAGTTGTAATTACTTAGACATGAACCTCATGTCACTCCTTATCTTATATGGATGTGAAGTTTCATAATGCAGTATCTCTTGAGAATCCTAGAAAAAAATAAAACAAATCCAAAATAATTTTATGACTTATAATCTTAAAATTAAAGGAAATACACCCTATCCTATCGTCTTTATGGAATCAATCATTTCCTCCATTGAGAGAACCACTGTTATTAGATACTTAATGTACAAGAACAATATAAAAAACATGGATAACAAGAAACTCCCCAAAATTTCTTCACTCTAGCCAAAATCACGAACCACTTAAGTAGGGATGACATAATGATGCCAAGTCTTGGCTAAATCATTAGGGAAAAAAATAAGAAGTTATTCTTCAAAATTCTATACTATGATATTAAAAATATTGTACAAGCTAAATTTAAGGAGAATCTATGGTGTGATAAAGAATTAAATGATACAAGAAAAATAAGATATTATTAGGAGGTGGTTAACCCTAATTTTGAAGATCAAAAATATATATTTGTTTATAGTAAGGTAAATAAAAAAAGCAATATGTAACATACTCAAACTTCATAATTTTTTTTTTGCTTAAATACTTATAACTGATTCAAAACTATAAGAAAAAAAAAATCAATATAAACAAATTATGTAACATTCTATTTAACTACTAAACATTGCTTTACTTACAAAAATCCAATTTATTACTTTCTTATTTCTCTTATTTCTTATCTCATAACTTCAGACTCATTATACTTATTTCCCACTTTCTTATTTCTTATCCCATAACTTGAGACTCATTATACTTATTCCTTAGAGAGTGGTATCCGCTTGAACTTATAACTATAGCTAATGTGTATATAGAGTCTATGTAATAATCCTAATCGTCTTAGAACAATACGATGGATAATATCTAAGGTGATACACTCAAATTCGAGCTTAAACGAATACAAACATTTTACATATTTTACTTTACACTATATAGTTAAAGAAAGTGTGTAGTGGCTTACACCGAAGCCATACATTAAATATATTGCTTATCTTTGTTAACAAAATGGATACCATGAACTAATGATGGGCCTCTCTTTTACACGAGGAACCCATCAGATCGTGTCCATCGTCAAATCCCTTTCTTTGATCATGGATTTCAAGTCATAATTCCACATATGATATTCTCCATTTTTTAAGTACTTCAGAAAAACCATTATTGAAACTATCTTGATTTTTATACTAAAATAACACTTCAATAATTTCACTAATAATATCAAACTCAACCATTAAATCCAAATCTAATTTGAAGAAAAACTTGGAAAACAAAAGCAGCAACCAAGTTCCACCCAATCTTAGAATGGATCAGCTAAACTACTTGATCTAATCACCCCCAAGCCTAATCATGAATCCATAAGGGCGAAAATAGCCTCATGTTCTAGCAAGACCTTTGTATCCTTAGTAGTTTCCTAACACCTCAATGCTCACACAACAACTTCTTTACTCATTTTTTTATTCATCAACAAATAATTTTTCACCAGTGAATCATTTCCTTTCACATGCTAAGCAACATCTTGCCTCCTGTATATATCTTAATTTGCCCAGGTCTTAGTCTTTCCAAGATCTTTTCCCTCCTTGAGAATTTTCGTAGCTTTGGAAATCCCTGATTTTTAGGGTGTGTCAATCACCATAATTGACTTTTGACACATGTTTTTTCATGCCTAGGGTTAGCGTCAACTTGTTCCCCACTCATAGATTCATGATAATCTCTTTTAACTTGGTTGCTCCTTATGTCCCCTTTATTAATTAAATAAAAATACTTGTCTCTTACATCTGTCCATGTTAAAGGACACTTGGAAATTCAATATTTTGCCCAGAATTTACATTAATAACAATCACTTTTCTCTTACTAATCCTAAACTCGATTTTTCCACTTAAGGAAATTATTTAACTTAATAAATAATTTATTTGGGGCCATTACACAATATTTCTAAAATAAGAATTAATTCTCATGAAATAAATTGGGGATTAGGCAATCCCCAAAACACCATGGGAAAAAAGAATTTGTCACCTTTGTCACACCAAGAGAGTTGAAGATGAAAAACACTTCCCCTAGAGTGCCTTGCTTACACCCAAATTAGATCTCAATTTCAAAATATTTGTCACAATGCCGACCTTCCTAACCTTCTAAGTCATCAAAACTTTAGTGATCTTGGAAGGCTTATCTTAATGCTTTTTAAGCATTGAAATAACATTTTAAAGAAATCCAAGTAATCTCTTACTTTTATTAAGGTCTAATAGACCATTTTTGGTCTAATTGGATGTTAGCCATCATCATCATCATCAATATGGAGTTGACATGTGAATTTAAAAAAATATTAGTAAAAATAATATTTCAATGTGGGCCAAAAATAAAATATTTTAGTCTCCACCTTATATATATATATATAGAGAGAGAGAGAGAGAGAGAGAGAGAGAGAGAGAGAGCCAACACAACTTGATATGCCCTAAGAGGGATTAAAGAACCAATGTATATCGATATTAACTCCATATGTATTATGCACCAAAAGGGATCAAGTCCCTCTAGGTGAATTTTTTTTTAGATTATTTTTTTTGAGAAAATGTTCACAATATCGAGAGATTTGATCCCTCTGTATGCATGATAAATCTTGAGTTAAGATGAACTTACGTTGGTTTGTAAAGAATAACTATTATTTTACTTTCTTATCGAAAGTTATAAAAATGCATTACCTAAGTTAATGAAAATACTTACAATTTGGTGCAATTCTAAATATTTTCAAGGTCTTACCGATTTAATTAATTTGTGAGTATTTTCATTTGATCTTTGAAGAATGTTTCTTACCTTTCATTTGAAAACTATATCATTTAATTTTCAATTAAATTTAATATATATAAGTTCAAAATATTTTCAATCCATTTTTCTTTTATAAATATTTATCTTTTAACAATTTTAAAATTGCTAGCCGTATTTGAAAATTCACATTGGATACTATTTTTTCTTTAAAATGGTAAAGACCCTGAGAAAAAAAACCTTATTAAACTGTTTTGGCAAAGTGATGAAAAAACCTCGTAGAAAAAATCTGATGCCATGATTGCAATGTGATTATTTTCACATGAACAGGTTCTACATGCTGGGATATGGAACTCCCACTTGTCTTGGTTGTGATCATATTTAATTATTGAGTTTATTGGTCATTATTAGGTAGAGTTCTACTCTCTATGAGAAGGAGTATGTTCCTAGCTTTTAGGAGGTTGTTGAGGCCTAGTTGTTTTGAGAGATTCTCTCCAACTAGTTAGCTTCCTAGTTTGGTGTGAGGTTGAGATATTTCCTCAACCAGTGGATCAAGGTAGTTGTCTATCTTGAGACACTGTTTCTTGTATTTATATGTACTCTATTTTGTTGTTTAATAGAGATCTCACACACAATTTTGCTGTGTAAGAATTGTATCTACTCTCCCTCTCCCATTTCCCAATATTGTATCAGAGTGAGACTAGGCTTCACTCCCACATGGTAGGGCCCAGGGAAATGGAAGGGAAATGGAAGCCTACGTAGAAGAATAGATTCTTGTAGGTGAGAGTAGTGTGTTGTTTATGAGTGTGAACTTTTGTTTGTCCATGGTGGTGAAAGAATGAGTGACTGTATGAAACTTCCATAAAATCCAATTTGATTGTTGTGTGAATAGGGAGGAATTGAAATGTGCACAAATCAAAAAATTGATTTGACAAGAACGAAGAGGATATTGGCCGTGACATTGAAGTGTCTTTTATGAAAATTCCAACAGAATGAAGAGACAAAGTGTCTCGTTATTTCTTTTTGCAGCTACTATTTGATCTCAGTAAATCTGGGTGTCTTTTTTCTGTTTCGCATAATTTTTTGTTGTTGTTTATAATTACTTGCAATGGGCTCACACCCATGGAAGTTCATTTCTAAAAATTGGAACGTCCAAAGAATTGAAGGAAAAAAGAAACACCCACTAGAACTAGAAGAGTACAAAAATGGAAAGCATAGGAACCCCTTGCAGAGCATGCAGGTTTCTGAGGATAAAGTGTGCCAAAGGATGTGTATTCGCCTCTTATTTCTACACGGATCAAATTGTGGAATCCCATTTTGGTGCAATACATAAGGTATTCAGAACGAACAACTTCTCTAAGATGTTGCTACATCAGGTCGAGAAAAACAATATGATGATGTGGTGAGCATATTGTATGAGGAACAAGATTGAATCCTAGATCTTGTTTATGGTTGTGTTTCTCATATTTATGCTTTGCAACACCAAGTTGTGAATTCGAGAGGAGAACTGACTCTTGGCTATGCTCAACCGGTAGCCTATAGCAACATATATGGGGCTTCACTAAATACTGAGTATGTAAATGGAAAGCAATCTAAAATTACGCTAGGAGAGAAACACAGGATGAGGTTGGAATTATTGTGGATACCATGGGAATTGCGAATGAGAGAGAGTTCGAACCAACGTCAAATAATTCGAGCCAACATAAGTAAAATGCCAGAGTTGAAGAAGGCATATGTGAGGCTGACACTAGATTATGATGTATTGGATGTAGTTGTGAACTGTGAGTGGGTCATGGTCTTGAGAAGAGGAGCGATGGAAAAGGTCATTGGGAACATTGTGGTGATTGGAAAGGAGCCCAAGGAAGTGAAGGGCAATTTACCTACAATCAGGGTACATAGTTTTGATTGTAGTTTGAATTGTTTTGTTAAACATGTTGATAGTATGTTTGGAGATGGCAGGGAAACTTAGATGCTAATAAAGAATGCATAAATTTGATCGGTGAAAATCTTTGAACATGGTAAAATTTATATGTGTTTTTTAATATTTTTTTGTAGTTTTGTGAAGAGTAACATATTAAGCCTACTTCTAAGCTTGCGGCTCTGCATCCCTAAGCTTGCGGCTTTGCAATCCTAGGCCTTCACCTCGCCTTGAACCCTATGGCCTCTGCGACTCTGGACCCAGATCCTCCCCCGGATTTCCACGATGAGGTTCATAGCCTTCAAGGCTTTGGTAGGATGGCTACTAGCGATTATGATCCTCTGGTTTGTTAAGAAATTGGATTAGATTCCAAAACGCGATTATGATCCTCTCAGTTTGTTAAAAAACTGGATCAGATCCCAAAAGTTTCAATCCCCAGCACCTCTGCGAGGAGAAAATATCTCTCCTTCACCTCCAGAGTGCTTGTTGGACAGTTCATGGGCCTATGGCCCTCACCTCGACAGATAGATCTTTGGAATGAGTGGAACTTGCATCCTCTGGTCCAAGGATGCATGAATCAATTCTGCTGTGGTAAAGGTTTTTATATTTTTTATTTCGAGCTTAAATCAGACAAAGATCTCGTATTAAGAAATGACCCTTATTTCTTTGGACCAAGAGGATTATACTTAAACAAATGGATGCCTGATTTTGACCCAGAAAAATGATATTCCCTCAGCAGTTCCAGTGTGGGTAAGACTTCCCCACTTGCCTTTCCATTGCTGGAGCGATGAAGTTCTGAAAAGTATAGGATATACCCTGGGAAAATATATTGATAGGGAAGAACCGAGATCCCGTATTTACTCCTGTTCTATAATCTATGTGGAAGTAGACTTAGAAAAAGGGCTTCCAGAAGCAATCAAACTAAAGTTAGATGACTGGACCCACATCCAAAAACTAGATTATGAGTAGCTTCCATTTAAATGCAAATCATCCCATGAATACGATCATTTTTCAAATAAATTCCCCAACAACAAGCAACCCTCAGAAGCCAAATCATCACCATAGGAAGATGGATGGAAACAGGTACGAAAAAAATCCTCCAGCACCAAAAATAATGGAACTCGTCTAGGACCTTCAGGTCCCTCGCCTTACTCTAAACCTCCATGAAAAAACCCCACTCTGAAATACCCTCCCAAAAAGTCCCCCTCTTTTCCCCCCAATCCCTCCCCTCCCCTCACTCATAATCCCTTTGACCCACTTGGAGAACCTTCTTCGAAGCAAGATTCGCCTCCAGTCTCAGGCCCTCCTCCTCCCTCTACTCCACCCTCGATCGACATCAGCGACGAGTCAGACGAAGATGATCCCTCCATGGAGGGATCACAAGGATCCTCCCATCAATGAAATGAATCCTCTCACTAGTATACTCAACACACTCAAGAAAAAGAAGAAGGAGAAATTCCACCAGAGAAGCCGAGAAAATCGGGGCAAAGAACGAACAAGGAAGTCAGAGAAGAGGTAGCCACAAAAGAAAAATCTCAAGGAAAGAAAAAATCCATAGAAAATACCATATATACTTCAACAAGAAAAGAAGGAACCAGAGGAATGGACCACTTGGCTTATGGCAGTTGAGCCATCTCCACCCCCCTCTAATGATTTTTCTCTCTTAGAACTGTAGGGGCTTCGACAATAAATTTAAAGCTGAAGCACTAAAAGATTAAAAAAAAATGCCCAGACCCTCAATTATTCTCCTTCAGGAAACCAAAATGGATTCCTCATCACTTCTGGAAGCAACAAAAAAAAAATTTAAACTCCACAGGCGAGGCGGTTGTTATCTCTCAAGGAGCCTTCGACGACATCGCAACTTTCTGGAACAAGCAAATTTGGAACTCTGAGGTAATATTTGAAACTCAAAACTGGCTCCTAACAGTTGTAAAAAATAACGACAATAATAACATCATATATGTGGTCAATGTTTACATGCCAAACTCTTATAATGACAAAATGGCCACCTGGAACTCACTTTTATATCTCACAAACTCCATAGATCTCGCCTCTTGTATAATTGGGGGTGATTTCAACACCCACCTCAATCCCGGTGAAAAAAAAGGATGAAACAAAGGCAGGGATCCTTTCTCAGAAAACCTCACCGATCTCATTTCAGATTGGGATATGCAAGACATCAAAACCTTGAAAGGAAATTATACATGGAACAACAGACACACTAGCCTTAATCACATAGCAGCCAATTGAGGAAGCAACAAATACAAAGGTTATAGGAATGCTTTCTAACATCCCTAATATAATCTCAGAACCAAAAAATAACCAACTAGTTAAGTAAATATCATAGGAAGAAATAGCCAAAGCAGTCTGGAGCTTGGATCCTGATAAAGCCCCTGGACTCGATGGCTTCCCAATTAGATTCTACCGCTCATATTGGGACATCATCAAATGAGACCTGAACAAAATGATAAACTACACTTTGCATAAGCATAAAGTTAGAGTGGCAACCAACTCTACCTTCCTATCCCTCAAACCCAAAGAATCTAATCCTTCCAATTTCTCCTGCTTCTGCCCCATTTCTCTCTGCAACTCTTCTTACAAAATTGTCACCAAGATCATCGCAACCCAACTCTCCCCCTTTCTCACAAAGTTAATCTTAGAAAACCAAAGCGACTTCCTAAAGGACAAGTAGATAACAGATAGCATTGTGCTAGTTCAGGAAGCCATCCACTCTAGCAAGAAATCTAAAGCTCCAGGTATGGTTGTTAAAATCAACATGGAAAATTATTTCGATCGGGTTAAGCACAACTTTGTTTTTCCAATCCTCAAAACGTATGGTTTCTCAGAAGATTTCATCAATTGGATTAGAGCCTGCATCAACACGCCTCGGGTATCTCCTCTCCTCAATGAGCGTCCCTTAATTTTTTTCAAGGGCAACAGAGGCCTTCGACAAGGCTGTCCCCTCTCCCCTTTTCTCTACATTCTGCTAGCGGACTCTCTCAATCGCAAGTTGGAAGAAGAACGAAGAAAGGGTAATATCCCTAGTTTACTCATAGCAAGGGGGGTAAAATAAATAAATCACTCCCAATTTGCAGATGGCACTCTCCTATTGGGATCAACCACAATTCATATTTCCAAACTCTTTCAAAAAGTTCTCAGTGCCTTCCTTGCAGCTTTAGGTGGAAAATTGAACATATCCAAATGTAGGATATATGGATGACATGTCCCAAGGCATATAAAATAACAAATTTCCATAATATTCGGCTTCCCCATTATTACTACATGGAATTATTTCAAATATCTGGGAATGCCCATCTTCCTTTGCTCTTATGGATCTTCAGCATGGCTATAAATCATTCAAAAAATATCAGCGAGAATCCAAAATTGGGGAGGTCGTTGGATCAATCCTGCAGGGAAAACTTTTCTCATCAAATCAGTCCTTTCCTCCCTCTCCAGTTTCTAATTTTCATGCCTACTAGCTCCCAAAGGTATTCTACAGAAAATCTCCAGAGTTTTAAGAAGCTTCCTCTGGGTTGGCGGTAAAACAAATATGAAAAAATTCCACCTTATAAATTGGAAACAAGTATGCCAACCCTACAGTAAAGGGGGATTGGCCATCAATGATCTAGAAATAATGAACAAATCGTTGGGAGCCAAGCTATCTTGGCGTTTAATCATAGGAAACCTAGATTGGTGGAAGTTAGCTCTTCTAAACAAATATTTCCTTTCCTCCAGACTGTGCTTCTTTGAAGGACACATCCCCTCCCTCCTGGGTTCTCCGATTTGGTGCCTCCTCAAAAATGTTGCCCCCCTTATTTTGGCCAAGCTCTCCTGGGCCCCTAGGAATGTATATTTAATCAATGTCTAGATGGATCATATTCTAAATCGTGAACCCTTGAATACTCACACTACCCTCCAACCACTCAAATATTGGTGCTACTCCAATGGTTTCTCCAAACTTCAGGATTTTTTCCATTGGAACTCCGAAGGTGATTGGACCAATTGGATGTCGCCCAATACCCCAGGTTTTCTCAACCCACTCCTCCCCACCTTCTTCAACAATTTGGCTGGTTGCGCTCCCTCTAATTGTTCCATCTCATACTCACGAAGCTGGGGTGGGAAACCTTTTTCTGTCAAAGATGGCTATTCCCATCTTCTCTCTGAAACGCAAGGTCCCCCCCACTCTAAGATTTGGAAACAGATTTGGTCCAGTCCCTCATTACCCAAAATTAATACCTTCTGCTGGCTTTTGGTCCATGGAAAAATTTTAACAGTTGAAAACCTCCTCAAACGGGGAATCTAGGCCCCCTCCCATTTCCCCTTTTGTCTTACAGCCTTTGAAATCATCACTCATATTTTTCTGGAATGCAATTTCTCCATCCAACTCTGGAACCTCATCTACCTTCCCTTCCCCAATCGCCCTCCTCTCCCTGAGAACTAGAACAATATATTTATCTCCTCGAAACAAAGATATGTTGGAAGCTTCAAAAAAAAAAAACAGTTCACTCTTCTCTGGAGGCAAATACCCAAATTTGTCTGTTGGGAACCTTGGTTAGCTCGAAATCAATCTATATTCCACGAGAAGCTTCCCCTAATACATAAAATCTTCACTAAAATCTGTGGTTTAATATCAGAAGTCTTCAAAACCAAAGAAATTGGTTTCGATCTTCCAGGCATCATGGAACCGAGTGAAGAAGAATGGGTTAACTACATACGGGGACCACCAAGTTCCACCCACACTCCCCCTAGGAAAATTTCTAAAAGGAAAGAAAGACAACTGTGTTTTTACAACAATGAATTCTCACATTGGCAAAGACAACAACATATCTCCCTTCTCTTCTTCGATGGAGCAACAACATGCAACCTAGGGGTGGCAGGTGCGGGGGGAGTCATCTATGATTCCAATGGTCAAAAAGCAATCGACTTTTCCCGGGGCTTGGGAAAATCCACTAAAAAAAGAGCAGATACCCTCGCATTCTATATGGGGTTAAAACTAGCACACGAGAGGAGTATTCAAACTATAATCGTAATAGGGGATTCTGAAATTGTTATAAAGGAGCTTCAGGGTCTATCAACCTTGTCAAAGCACCCTCCCAATGGCCTCAGCTCAGGAATAAACTCCCTAAAGAAGAAATTCATTATCTTGTGGTTCTTCCACATCCTCCGAGCTTAGAACACAGAGGTAGATAATCTAGCTAAAGCAGCAAAAATCTTGGAACAGAGCCATATAATCTCCAACCAAGTCTCCTCTCATGTCTAGCTGCCTTAACTACGCCAGGCCCTTTTCCCCTCCACTCACTCTAAAGAAAAATATTATTCAGTCCCTCCCGCTATCTT
>SNQJ01S0042612.1:75028-93013 GCA_010110895.2 Picea sitchensis
TATCATCAGACAAAAAAGTGAACATAGGGAGGCTAGTTTGCTAAAATATTTTATGAACCTCCTATAGTATCATTCATGTCCAAGGAAACTCCTTACATATTTTTTATTTTGAGGTGTAGGTCGTAATTAATGATGTTCACATTTCTTTGGCCCAATTCAAACCCTTTGGAGGAGATATGGTGACCCGAGACAACCCCCTCACTCATAAGGATGTTGCATTTTTCATGGTTGAGTGAGAGGTTCATTTATTCACACCTCTTCAGTACCTTTTCAAGGTTGGTAAAGACTTCATGAAGGAATTTCAATAAGTTTTGAAGTCATCCATACAGATTTCTATAGTGTCATGGATTAGGTCTAAAAAGATGCTCATTACAACTCTTTGGAAGGTTGCAGGATCACTAAAAATGCCAAAGGGAGGTACCTTGTAGGAAAATGTTCCCTAAGGACAAGTGAAGGTAGTTTTATCTTTGTACGTAGGGATATTTTAAATATTATTGTACCCACTAAACCCATCTAAGAATGATAAGTATTTTTGTTTGTTGGGAGATCTAGTATTTGGTCAATGAAAGGAAAGGGATAATGGTATTTTCCAGTGTCTTTGTTGATTTCTCAATAAAAAAAAACACACTCTCCATTTTATATTCTCATTAGGAACAATAACCCATGGTGAGGCCCATTTACTATCAGAAATAGGATAAATTAAACCTACATCTAAGAGTTTTTATAGCTCTTCTTGAAAATGTCTTTTAGGGAAAGGTTCATTCTCCTATGAGGTTTCCTAATGTGTTGAATACTATTTGATGTATATATGATTATTATAGATGCCTATATGAATTCCTTCCATATCCTTCTAATCCCATGCAAAATCTACAATATGATTCCTAGGGACAACCAACAATTTATCCTCTTTTCCATCAATCAAAATAACATTGATTTTTTGGATTTTTTGAAGGGTAGATTTCCACTATTTTGATTGTTGTTTTGTCAATATTAGGAGTGAGGAAATTTTCCCATAAATACTCGTTCAAATTAGTATAAATTTCAGGATATTGTTTGTTTTTTCAATATTAGCAGTGAAGAAATTTTCCCATAAATACTCTTTCAAATCAGTATAAATTTCAGGATATTGTGGCTATTCTTGTTCATCAAAACCATAATCTTTTACAATAGCATGGTGCATATTTTGTACAAAATTGGAGATGAAAGTGTCTTCATCTGATTTTTCTTAGCTAGGGATATCTCAATGGTTAGAAGATGATAAGGAAAAGTCTAAAGAATCCCGTATTCTTCTTCTTCTTCCTCTTCTTCTACCCACATAGTAATTCCCTCTTAAATTAGTGGCTTGGTAGGGTGGTAGAGGAGACGTTGTTTATGAGATTGACCATTGGTAATGGTAACATTTCCTACCCTCTAGTTTATATATGCAACTATTATAGCTAGCCATGGATCTCCTTATCTGAGAGGGTATCCATTTAGTTTGGAATTGGTTAGAATAACTATGAAATAAGTTAGATAGTTTTAGGAATCAATAGACACCATTACATCCTCCATTATTCCCTCAAGGTTCATAGTTGATTTGTATAGTAATTGGAGTACAGTAGGTGTATGTCTTAGCAATCCCTGAAGGCTTAATATAATCATAGTATCCTTTGTCATGACATTGATGGATTCTCCTAAGTCTACCAAAGTGTTTTGGATCAAAATTTTGTTGATGCAGACATCTACTACATGGTTTCCTGGATCCAAGTATGTACGGACAAACACACTACCTAGAATAATGTATGTTAGCTGGCCTATCACATTGACTATATGTGATCCCTTTTTCTTCCTTCTAGGTTTCTTAAGGCATTTCCATTTGAATAAATTGTTATAGATAGGAACATTCTTAATGAATGGGAGGAGAGGGAATTTGATTTATAGATTCTTAAGTTCTCCTAAGAGGTAATTTTCAATAGATGTGTAGGTCCTATTGGCTCCTAGCCTTTGAGGGTATGGTGGAACTTATTGAGAGATAGGTTGTTCTTGTGGTGAGGTGTCTTCTCTCTCAAAATTTATGTACATATTTTCACTAGTTATGCATAGGCTAGGTAGGTGGATTAGGGGGATACCAAGGTTTATAATGCATTTGTGAGTTATATTAATCAAAATATGGAGGATGAGTGTAGGGAATACCTGGTTGGAAGGGACTAGGAACTCCTTGTATCCTTTGGTTGATGAACCATAATTGTTCCAGATTTTCTTCATCACCCTAATAAGCAGCTTTTAGACTTGAAAAAGAAGGACACAAGTGTTAGTTGGATGTGGGTCTTCAAAAATTGAACAAAATTCTATTTATTGGGTGGGAATTCATTTCTAGGGTTCTTATTTTTGTATTTAGGAAAAAAATAACTAGGTCCCTCTCTACCTCTTCTTGCTTCTTCTCAATTTGCAGTGTGTCCATCTACATGGTTAATGAGTGCAACATATTATTTTTCATATCCTATAATCCTACTATATCATTATTAGTAAGAGTTTTATAGTTAGATGGTTGTGTTACCATACTCTTACCATTCCTACCCTCCTTCCTTGTGGATATGAAGTAGTCTTGAATATTTGATTGATGTCATTATAATCTAGATGGAATTTGTCTCCATTTGTATGGAGTTTCAAGGTCTCCATGAATTCCTCTCTTATCCCTCCAAGTAAGACAAATTTTGAGTGATTTTTCATCCAACGTGTAATTATGATATTTTTTGTAGTTGAGTTGGAACCTTTCTTCAGAGTCTTCCAAGGACTCATTCTCTCCTTGGATAATTTTTAAGATCTCATGTCTTGTGTCCCTAGCTATGCAATAGTCCCTATACTTGTCAATGAATGGTTTCTTCATTTGGTACTAGATACTAATGTTATTCCCTTCTGGGCTTATGAACCATCTCAAGGCCAATTAATTCATTATAGAGGGAAAGAGATTGAGCTTTTGATAATTTGAACTATAATAATAAGTCCTACAAACAAGTGAAAACTCAAATAGAAAATATCAGGATCTTCTATAGTAGGGCCATGGATGTGAGGAAGAGAAGAAGGATTAATTATTTTCATCTTTGTTTCTCCATTGATTTCTTGAATTGGAAACTCAAAGACTTAGTATTTCTCTCCATCATCAACGATTGTGCAATGAGATGGGGATCTTCCTTCTTCTAAGAGATTTGAAAATTTTATTTCTTCCTCCTCTAAAATGTCCACAAAAATTCATGTTTCCTCTTGGATGGTTGCCTCACAATCAACTTGTTGTTGTTCTTGATTACTTCATCTTTTTTTAGTAGTGGGGGATTTTGTTAATAATTTTCCAAACTTATCTCTAGGTTGAGCATGCATTCTAAGGATTCTTAAAAACATACAAAAATGAAATTTAATTGGTTTTTTTTTCCTTTTCTTGATACAATGATGAAATGCATGAAATATAAAGATGTTTTTTATTTCTTTTTTACAGTAAAAATGATTAAATGTATGCATTTTTAGCACCTCCCTAACAATGGTTCCAAAACGTAATGGAGGCCAAAGAGTTTCCACAACAATATCGAACTTCCTCAACTTCCTACTTTAAATGTTATCTTGGGGTTCTTACAAAATATAGAGGTGGCGTACACTATATGTACAACCTCATACATGCACCTATCTAAGAAGGAGGAGACATGTTCATCCTAAGACTGCAAGATTTACTTTAGCAAAGGAAGGGACTAATAATAAATTCAATATTACATAAGGGAAAGTTGCAACTCAGTATTACTTTCTTTCTTTCTCTTTTTTTTCTTTTTTTTATCTATTTTTTTCTAGGTTACAAATCCTAAGGAAAACCCCCGAGTACTTCACCTCATTTCGAGGATTGTACCCAGGGTAAACCCTAGAATATTCAAGGCACAAGGTTCGTCAACAACAAGGTTCAATGCCATTACAACAATATACTCGTTATGAGATCAACATCTCACTTGTGGGAATTGAAACCAATAGGGAGGATAACAAATTCTCCCGACCACCCGAGCCAAACCCAATTCACAGACTTGACTTCTAATTTGTAGTACACTAAAAATAAATTGTGTTTCAAGTAATGTAGAAAAGGAAGATGTGAAAACCAACATGATAATAACGAATCCAAAACATTTTTTGTACCATTTTCTTGCATGGATATCGATGTAAGTTGTCATTATGAAATATTCAAATCAAGGGCACTAGAATCTTTCGTGGATCAATAGATGAGACTTGTTGATATCTTGTTGATGGTTCAAACATTTTATTACATCAAGAAAGTAGTGAGGTGTTCTACAATGTAGTATGGGGGAGATGTTATCATATAATATTAAGTTACATTATACATGACGACAACAACAAAAATAAAATAAAATAAATAAATGCTTATGTATGTATGTACATGACAATATCTAAAAAATTAAATCAATGTAAATCCATCTTAATCCCAAATCTATCAAATATCAAGAAAAATCAAATTTCTTAAAATCAAATTTTTTAATTATTTAATATGAATAAATTTATACATACATGAAATTAAACAATAATAAAATCCACACACTTATATAAATTTTTGGATCATCTCAATAATAGTTTAATATAAATCTACCATTATAGATAACCATAATATATAACTATACAAATACAAATTTAATATATAGAGTGCTCTCCACATCCCAATCATATCCACGTAAGAAAGCACTTGGATTTAGACATAAGATGAGAAGTCAAACTGCTCGAGTCAAAGTCAAAAGTATTAGTTCTATAGCACGAACATGACACATTCTTTTGCTTCAATTTGGCAAAAGTGAGAACACATTTGGGGTTGACTCGATCTCGTATCATAAAATAAAATAAAAATAATTTTAAATTAAATTAAATAAAAATAATTATAAATTACGGTTACGTTGTAACAAGTCGGCAAGAGTATCCAATCTTAACAATGGTCTATCGTCACAAAATCCGATCAATAAAGTTTTATACAAGTTATATATGACTAATTCCATTCAACATCATAATATGCATCTAATGTTAATAATAATTTCGTTGACTACCAATTTTGGAAAATTTCTTAATAAAACAAAAATCGTAATTTAAAAATTTAAAAATTTAAAATTATATAAAGAGTAAATAATAATACTTGTGTAGAAAGTAGTTTTCTACGGATTCTATTGAAAGCATTAAATTTGATAGTGTAAAATTTAACATACATAACATTAAAAACGATGTTTATAATTTTATTGATTATCCCTGTTGAAAGGAAAGGATATTGAATAATATGGATGATAAGTACCAACAAATTTATAAAAGAAGGAAGGGAAATAAAAAAATTTAAATCTAACAGTCTAAAACCTAGCTTATAAGGCATTAAATGCGATGCTTATTTATGACCCTTGATGTTGAATAGTATGGATGGTAAGTACCAATGGGCCCATAAAAAAATGGAAGGGAGGGAAATCCAAACAAACAAGTGCGATACTTACTTTTAAAAGGGATAGAGGAAAACCATGTCCGTGTAAGAGGTAGTATGATCTTTTTTTTAAGTTTGTGAAACGAATGTTATGAAGAATTATTTTATTTTATTATATTATGAAGGGTTATTATAAAGTTTGTATACTCGTTAATTTATTTTTAGTTTAATTTTAATTGAATCTAGTATATAGTTTTATGTATAAATTGTTAGATGATACAAGAAAACATATGATTTTTAATAAGTATAATGTTTTTTAATTTTTGGATAAGATGCTTAAGTGTAATTGGAGGTAGTATCTAGTTTTATGTATGGAATAGGTAAATGGTCTAACACCTAGATGTATCAAGAAAGTCTACTCCCTTATAGACCACCAACAAGTTATTTCAAATAATCTGACTTTTTTTTAATAACAATGATGAATTATCCCACATTCACAGATATTAACTAATAATAATTATCTACATTTCCAATTAACAACTAAATTATTGTATATTTTACCACTTAAAAAATTATATAATAAATATTTAAAATATTATTATATTATATTATATTATATTAATATTTAAATATTACAATAAACTAAAATGTAGAAGTTAGAAGTTATTATGAATTTTTTTTATAATAAATGTGGAAGAAAATTTTACAATTATAAAAGTTAATGTTGAAATAAAATAATAATTTGTTTTTAAAATATTATTAAGTTAATTTTTTCAAATTTGATATATATTACTTAATAACTTCATAAAAATTTAATGTAATATTTAAATATAAAATTTGAAAAATATATTTTAACAATATTTTAAAATTTTAATATAATATTTAAATATAAAATTTGAAAAATATATTTTAACAATATTTTAAAATAATTTGTTATTTTATTTCAACATTTGTTTTTTTGATTTGTTTTTATAATTATAAATTTTCCTTTAAGTCATGATTTGAACAAAAATAATTTATAATTATAAATTCTCCTTCCAATGTTTTATAATTACAAAAATAATTTATAATTATAAATTCTCCTTCCAATGTTTTCTAATTATAAATTTTCATTTCAATTATGATTTGAATTAAAATGTTTTAGTTAATAATTTTTTGAAAAATTAAATTAATATTTAAATATAAAAATTGAAATTTTAATAACATTATTTTTTATAATTACAAATTTTATTTCATATTAATTATAAAAAATAATTTGTAATAATAATAAACATTTTCTTCTAATATATACATACATAAGTGGATAAAAGCTCACTTATGTGTCTTTTACATTTTAAAATAGTGATTTCATATGTTTTTTGGGTTGATGGAGCATATGCTAATGTATGAGGCCATAACTACTAGGATTGGATAAAAGCTCAATTATGTGTCCTTTACATTTTAAAATAGTGATGTCATATGTTTTTTTGGGTTGATGGAGCATATACTAATGTATGAGGCCATAATTACTAGGAATGTTTCTTGCATGCATTCCTTCCTTAGCTTCTATATGGCCTCACATGTCCTCTCTTTTCTTTGAACTGTATTAAGATTTCTCTAACATTTTTCTTTCCTCCATAGTTGTAATTATAAATTTTCATTTCAATTATGATTTGAATTGAAATGTTTTAGTTAATAATTTGAAAAATTAAATTAATATTTAAATATAAAACTTGATTTTTTTTATTTTTTTTTGTTTGTTAATTTGTGCGGGACCTGTTGGCTACGTGATTAACCTGTGGCTTGAGAAACCGCGACTCACGGGCATCTAAGCCGTCAAAATCACCCGGGGATCGCACCCGGCCTGAGCCACACCAACCCTTAACATGGTTGGGATTTTTGTCCCCGCAGGTTTCGAACCGATGACTTTAACATCACAGAGTGGCTTAACAACACACTCCGTCACCGACTGTCCTACACCTCGGGGACTTTAAAGTTGAAGGACATGGGGGTGGGCTTTGATCCACTTATGTGTGCACGGGTCACGATACCATTTATTATAGTATCTCTGGGTGCAACCACACGTTCGACCACTACCTCAAGGTGTCCCCATGGCTCTAGGTAAAGCCCTCATGAGAATTGAACCTTGCCCAACGGTGAAAAAATCCTCGCTTTCCACCATTGGATCCAACCCCTTTGGGCTTGAAATTTTGTATTTTAATAACACTACCTTTTATAATTACAAATTTTATTTCATATTAATTATAAAAAATAATTTGTTATAATAATTAACATTTTCTTCTAATATATACACACATAAGTGGATAAAAGCCCACTTCTATGTCTTTTAAATTTTAAAATAGTGATGTCATATGTCTTTTTTGGGTCGATGGAGCATATGCTAATGTATCAGACCATAACGACTAGGGTTGTGTCCTAGCCTTGCATGCATTCCTTCCTTATCTTCGATATGGCCTCACATGTACTCTCTCTCTTCTTTGAACTCTATTAAGATTCCTCTAACATGCCTGTTTCCTCCATGGTTGCAATTCATAGTAGCTCTTCCCTCTCCAATGATTTTTTTCCTAGCATGGAAATGGAAAAATCCATTTTAGCAATTCCCTCCCCCTCTGGTTTGCCAACTATCACTCGAAAGCCAGTCCTAGAGATCTTGTACAATCTGTGGGAGCCAACATGGATAGATTTGGTTCTTTGGGAACCAATAAGGAAAAGGGTTGCAAACCTAATTCTCTTCATCCAAATAATAATATGGGTAAAGGTTCTTTCAACAATATTGTGAATAATGTACCACATTCCTCATATTCGTGTTCAAGAGGCTCCAACCATAACTATTCCCACAGTGAAAGATATTACATTTCTAGAGACCTTATACCATAGAAATGCTATTTCTTGTTTTTTTTATAGAATTTGGACCCATTTAGTATATTTGCACAAACGCATTTCAATCTCCTAGAAAACTTAGTTAAAAGAAGAGGTTTTTATTTACCCCTTTGGAAAAGGTTTCCTCATTGTTGAGTTTGATCTTGGTGAAGAAAGATAATTGATTTTAAACTCAGGGCCATGGTTTTGGGGAAACTTTGTATTGTGTATGAAACCGCAAAATCCTTCCTTTAATCCTCTAAATGTTTTTTTCCTCGACTCGTATTTGGAATAGACTTCCGAATCTGGCTTTGCATTTTTTGGGGTTCTAACTCTCTTTGATCCATTACCAAATATATGGAAGATACTATCATATAAGTACTAAAAATAAGATATGAAGCACCACTACATATCCTCAGATATGCGTGGATATGGACTTTAGCAAAGAGTTTATGGCATAAATAATTATGAAAGGTGAGAACTACTCCTAGGCCCAAAATCTAGCTAGAATATTAACATTCTTCTTTCCATTTTAGATATTTCTTCGAAACGTGGAATTTAGTGGAAAATTACCCAAAAGGGCCAACAAAACTTAATAAGAAATAGTGAAAACCAACTTGATGGGTTGGCAATAAGGAAGAACATAAATGGATTACCAAGAAACAAACATTGCCTTAATTGGAACCTCCTATGGAATATCCAAAAGTGGATTCATAAGAAATTAGGGACACTTTAGTGGATCCAAGAAAACAAGGGATACTCCCTCGAAAGAAAATCCTCCATGTGAACATGTTTTGACACAACTAGGTTTAGTAGAGAAGGAACATGCTATCCACATTCGTTGATTCAAGATGAAGATGAAAGGATATAAGAGCAATTAGAAACCCTATATCAAGACAAATCTTGAAAGGAAGGAATATCAAGAAGCTCATACCTCATCAAAAACAAAGTAATTTTGGATAATAGTAGGGATTTACTCATGTTTTAAATATGAAGATAATTTTTTTGTGGGATTAATTATTTTATGTGTTTGAAAAATAAGGAACCTATCATTTTGCTTGAAATATTAAGCTAGTAAATTTTGTAATACAAATGTGAATTTGGACTACAATTTTTACTAATACAAATATCTCTCAATTTCTATTAAAAATAAAAAAAACCATTATACATTTTAATACACAATGATCTAAAATATTAATATGATATAATAATACTTCATAATATCATCTTGATATATAATCATTTTTAATATTAATATAATAATATGTAATATAATAAGTGGGCCTAATGGTTAATATTATTATTATTAATATAATGATATATCATGCCAAATTTGGAAAGAGCAGTTTTTACGATCCTCGTTTTCCATGGTACATGGTTTCATTTTCACTTCAGAGCTTAGATTCCCTTGAATCATAGTTTCTCAACCACATGTCATAATATTGATATAATACAATAATATGTCATTATTTTTTTACAAATTTTATTTAATATAATATAATAATATATCATAGTATTTATAATATTAATATAATACAATAATATGTTATAATTTTTATAATATGTTATCATTTTTATAATATGTTATAGTAATTAAAATGTTAATTTAATGTAATAATATGTTATTTTTTTATAAGTTTAGAATTTGACTTCCTCTTACATGTATATATTTCTTAAAAGTTTGGTAGGTATTAAAAATTCTTTAACTGTGATTATTAAAATTTTTAGAGTTTATATAATTTCAAATTTTAATAAAATATTTAACTATTTAATTAAAAACTTTAGAGTTTATATAATTCCAAATTTTGATAGAATATTTGACTATTTAATTAAAAATTTTAAAGTTTGTATAATTCCAAATGTTGATAGAATATTTGACTATTTAATTAAAAACTTTAAAATTTATAACTTTAAAATTTATATAATTCCAAATTTTGATACAATATTTCACTATTTAAATTATCATATGGTAGCATAAATTCTGAGAATTTGTTTAGTAGTTCTCAATTTATTTTGTTAAGTAATTGTCAATTTAAAAAGTTGATTTTAATATTTGACTATTTAAATTATCACATGGTAATATAAATTATAAAAATTTGTTTAATAGTTATCAATTTAAAAAGTTTATTTAAAAAATTAATTTTAATATTTGACTATTTAAATTGTCATATAATAGTATAAATTATGAAAGTTTGTTTAATAATTGTTAATTTAAAAAGTCTATTTTAATAGGAAATTTATAATTTATCAAAAATCAAATTATATATTTGTGAGAAAATTTTGTTTATAAATATTTTTTTTTTTTATCTTATTAAAAGATTAAAATAAATAAAAAAATGCTAAACTTACCTCTCAACCATTTAAACTATTACCTTTTGAACTTTCCTTTTTAAATATTAAACTTTCCCATGACCTTTCCTTTCTAAATATTAGACTTTCCCACCCTCTGTTTATAAATCCGTAGGTACTTCCCATGTATAATGTTCGGCTTCCACTGACCATGGCCCGTGGGAACTTTCTCTTTATAAACTATAATCCTTTACCCTTGTACAATTACAAATTAAGTTTTATAACATTTGAAAGGCTTAATATTTTTCTTTATTAAAAAATTGTCATAGTCAACGAAATTATCAAACATGAGATTCATGTTATAGTGTTGAATGGAATTAGGTCATGTATGATATCTATAAATGATTGGGTCAATCGGATTTTATGATTATCGTTATGTTGAGACTATCTGGACACCGTTGCCCTCTCGTTGCTATGATGTAACAAATTTATAAATTGTAACAAATTTATAATAATTGTTATCATTTTGTCAGCTCGATATGAGATGGATTCAACGAGAAATTGCCGCTGACTTTGGCGAATCCGACGGTGCATAGCCGCCTTCACGCAGCGTAGCAGGATGGCGGACTTTTGGTTGATTCGAGCAGAGGAGTTTGTCATAGTCGTGTGTTTTAGAATCACGTTTTGACTCGATCGTTTGGACTCTGGATTTTGAAATCCAATTGCCTTCTTCTTTATTAGTGCCTTCTAACCTGGACATCGAGAGTCGGAGAGACGTGCCTTTATCAAATTTCCACAATCTATTTATAAAATGTTTTAAGCCATCGATATAGGATATCAGCAACAGTGATATACTCATGCGCAGGTGGAATATACTCAGCAACAGTGATCTATAGGCAAGTGGAATATACTGATGCGCTCGATTTGAATATTTCATTATGGCAGCTCGCATCGATATCAATCCCCAAAAAAACGGTCCCATAAATGCTTTGGATTACTCTGCCTGTTATCACATCTAATTTCTATATGTTATTTAAATAATCGTATGGGATAGCGCAGTTGGTGAGACGTGTATATACTTTCTTAATTCCGGGTGAAGTTATTGGTTCGAATCTTGTGTTTTTGAGGTTGTGATTTCACACCTCATATCATCTACGAAATGGAAAAGTATCGGGTGAGTTTCCTGCATATTTACTGTTGGAAAAAAAAAATCACATCTTTTTTCTATACTTTACTTAAATAATGTGGTACGGATCGATATGAGTCTCGCATTGTCTAGGTATGAGGAGGGATCTGTTCTGTTTTGTATTCTTTGCAAAAGTCCTAAGTCATGTCTCTTAATTTTTGTTCGAGAGAAGGTGGGATTATTCTGGAATGTTTATCTTTGTTCCTCCAATATCGATATGAGTCTCATATTATCCAAGGATCTTTGGAACTTCCTCTCAGTCCTCAAATAGATTGTTGTTAGGTTGTGGAGGGTTTAATGTGTTTTATATTTCTCGGGCCTGGAAATGTCAAGATCTATTAAAGGTTTTAGCCTTATTATTTGTCTCCCAAAAGCAACTTTTTTTGGTGTTGGTCGAGGATGGTAGCAACTTTTTTTTGGTGTTGGTCGAGGATGGTAGGACATAGTCACTATGAGTGATGTTTCCCATGTAAATTTGATCTCATGGCCATCCACCTCTTCCACTGAATCACCATTTTGAGTCTGTGGTTTTGATAAACCATGATATTCACCCTTTTGATGGGGACTGTAATGTAATGTCATGTTCATTTGTTAATTACAGACATCATTTAATGATTTCCTAGTGTTCTTATGTACATGCCTACAACATAGCGTTAATGCACGGGATCCCATTAGAACTCCGCAGTTAAGCATGCTCAGGCTAGAGTAGTACTGAGATTGTTTTACATTCCTATGACATTTTATAAACTTAGTCCAATTTATCCCACATGCATCATGGGAATTGTTCTCCTCTCAGTCTCTCATATATAATTAAGGTGAAGGAGGCCCTTTAAGCATGCAATGGAGTGTGATGTAAAGCTTCTTGTGAATGAAGCTTAACCAACATCTCTTTCTTTTTAGAGATAAGCTACCCAATTTTTTTAGTTTGTTTCACTGTATTTCTGTGTTCTCTTCTATATTTTTGTGTATTTCATTGTTATATTTCGGTTATCCGGATCAGTGGTATCAGAGAAGTCTGCTCCTTGTCATTTCTCAGAGAAGGTCCCAGACGAGGTTAGGGAATAGAGATTTGGGTCTCGAGCTAGTTTCGCTTGAGGAAAACCACTCTCACTAGTCCAAGCGACCTCCCATGGTGGAAAAAAAGAGAAAAGATAGAGCAGGAGATCCTTTCAAGACGTTGCTTGAGGAATCCCCCGTGCGACAAAGGAATGAGATGATGGACAACTTCACTCAGATCCTTCGAAGACTACCGATGGCGACAATCAAGGCATCTTCGACAAGCAACAATTTCTCTAGTGTGACACCCTTCAAGGTACAAGTCAATTTTGATATCCCTTTATTTGAAGGCCAAATAAATGAAAATGCTCTAGAAAAATGGTTGAATCTACTAGAAGGTTATTACTCTGTCCAAAAAATTTCTGACAGTGAAAATATCACCTTCGCGCTCCTTAAATCCCTTCCCCATATCAGATCTTGGTGGGAAGGTTACTGGGAGAGGTATGTCGCACATGAATATACACTATTTGGGAGATAACCCACTTGAGCGACCTTTGTAGATGCCCTAAAGGAGGAGTTACACCCTATCGGAAACTATGATGACCAATACATGAGATGGACAAGTCTGGCTCAGAAAAGAGACCAATTAGTGTTGGAGTACACCAACATCTTTCATACCTTGCGCTCAAATTCGGGTATCAAATACTTTGAGAGACACCTAGTTTTGAAGCATCACAGTGGTCTACATAGGCACATCCAAACAAATATGGATTTCTTGGACATATTCTCACTGGGATTTGCTTATCGATATGCAGTCAAAATTGAGCAGAAATTCAAGCAACATAGTAAGTGGGAGAAGTGTGGACAAAGAAAGGAAGGCCAACCTCAAGAGAGCCAGTCCTAGATGCAGGAAAAGAAGGGTAACATGAAGTCTAAGAAAGACACCAGAAAGTGGTGTGTGTTCCACAATAGCCCTTGGCACAACATTGATGAATTTCGCTCAATACAGTTATTGGTGGCTGAGCTCAAAGACAAAGAGTCGAACTCCAACTTGGACCCTGATTCAAAAAATAATAAAAGGAGATAAATCATTGATGCAGAACTCACTGCTACTATTGCAAATGAAACACTCCAACCAGAAGAGGATCTTGTGAAGGGGGGGATAATCTTCCTTTCATAGATGTGGGTGAAGGGGACCCCATTGCATTTTATTATTGATAGCAAAAGCCAAAATAACATCATCTCAACCAAGTTTGTCAACCAGTTGGATTTGCCAACAACACCACACCTTCAACCATACAACATCAGGTGGCTTCGCCAAGGTCAAGATCTTTGTATCAACCAGCAATGTTGCACGTCCTACGACATCAAGCCCTTAAAGGATGAGGTATTGTGTGAAGTTTCCCTACTAGAAGTTTGTGATGTTAAATTAGGCCAGCAATATATGTGGAGGTGTGATGTTGTTTATAAGTCTGGACCTCATAACGTCATTCTTACTCTGGGGGGTCAGCTATACCGGATACCATAGGTAGTTCCGACTATTGTCCCACAAAAAAAATGCCACAAAATAATCTCTCATACTGCAAAGTTCAACCTCTTCACAATTCAATCAAAAGGTGAACATAAGGACACTGCCCAGTCAAGCAAGGTTATAACAGAACCCTTCATACTCTTCATGTTGCATCTTCACCGACAGATTCCTCCCACACTCAGGTATATCATGCATCTAGATTGGTTGAATGAATCCAACCCCTCCAACAACAATTTTATGATATTCTTCAACAAGCTAAGTAGGACAACTTCTTCAGCAAGGCAAGCAACGCACCAATCTTTAGATTTAGCAAAAGTCTTCCTGTATCCCAAGGGAACTAGACGCAATGGGGACCATTGCTTCCTAAGGGGGGAGGAATGATCCATATCGATCCCATTGATCATCCACTTCTTCCATTGAATCACCATTTTGAGCCTGTGGTTTTGAGAAACCATGATATTCACCCTTTTGATGGGGAATGGAATGTAATGTCATCTTCATTTGTTAATTACAGACATCATTTAACGATTTCCTAGTGGTCTTATGTACATGCCTACAACATAGCGTAATGCACCAGATCCCATTAGAACTCTACAGTTAAGCGTTCTTAGGCTAGATTAGTACTGGGATGGGTGACCTCCCGGGAAGTCCTAGTGTTTTACATGCCTATGGAAATTTATAAACTTAGTCCAATTTATCCCACATGCATCATGGGAATTGTTCTCCTCTCACTCTCTCATATATAATTGAGGTGAAGGAGGCCCTTTAAACATGCAACAAAGTATGATGTAAAGCTTCTTGTGAATGAAGTGTAGCCAACATCTCTTTCTTTTTAGAGATAAAATACCCCATTTTTCCAGTTTGTGTTCTACAATGTTTATACAAGTATTCATTGTGCATCTTAGAAATAGATTGACTAGAGGTTCAAAACGTCAAGGATGTCAAAATACTAGAAGTTGTCTCCCATCAAATTAGCAAAATTTAAAAGTTGGAAGTAGATTGCAACATGTTATATCAGTAGATATTGGAACTGTACTATGAGTTCCTACTCTTTGGCTTCTCATCTAAAGGTGTCAATTGGGTCTATTCCAGTTTAACAAGTACTTGTAGACTTAGAAATGCACAATATTGAATCAAAATATTAGATACATGTTGACATCAAGCATGAAACTATGAGCTAGCATTTTTTTTTTATCAATCTCAACTTTTTAAATGTTTTGAAAGATAATTTTGATTTTAGAGTAGTTTATTAGGATATATATACTCATTTCTTTTATCAATCTCAACTTTTTAAATGTTTTGCAAGACCGTTTTGATTTTAGATTAGTTTATTAGGATATTTATACTAGTGCATTTCTTAGCCATACTTCTAAGAATATTAAATTAGGCTGACTTATATGTAACATTTTTGGAACTTATTCAAATTCAAACCATAAATAAGTCCTTTGTGGTTTGTATTATTACATTTCAATACAAACTATAATCATTTAACTTAAAAATTAAAATTTAAATGAGTAACATAATTTTAAAATTCACATCCTTCTAGATTATGGACGAAGGGCATTAAAAGCGAGGAGACTTACAAAATCATGCACACAAATTCTATTTTGTAGACTTGGGAGGGTGACTTGTTATTGAAGGATGGATCAAACTGTCTCTTTGATGCGATTTTTGACAATGATCTACTAGTATTATCTTTCTTGTGCTCTTATTGGGATTTGCAATGTCCTCGGTTTCTCCTACTATCAATAGTTAATGTTGTTTATTCTTACTTGGATTTTAATGATCAATTTTCCTAGGATGGGACACATATCCAGTTAAAATTGATGAAAATGGGAAGATGTGTGGTTGTATAAGATGGAGGGGGAGAAATAGTGGCAGTGAACATAACTAATACCTATGGCTGGGATACTTTTAAGGTTCATTTGTGAATTTGATTGCAAATTTGTGCTCCTACTTGTTTTCCTCTAATGAAGATTGTTGGGATGGAACTTTGAAACTAAATCTATGTTGCAAATATGGATATGGCATGTGAGAGATGACTACTACAAACTTAAAGTATTGATTGAAAATTTTATATGTGTTGATAATAAAGGGGCTATTGTGAAATCTATAACCACCACAATAACCAACTTAAAAACATTTCAGATCATAAAAATATGACCAATTTGAATAATGTGCTTATAAAGTCTTCAGTGGAATGTACATTCAAGTATGTTATCAAAGATTGTCATATTCATGGACATTTTCAAGGAAATCATAGAAAAAGTGATTGCAAGTTACTAACTAGCAAGTGAATACACCTTATCAATCAAATAAATATCATTTAAGTTTATAATAATTAACATTGTGAAATGTAATTTATCAATCAATGAAATTTATTAAGCAAATACAATTTAACAATTTATAGATAATTGTATTAACTAACTATAGGGTGGAATCACGAAGGTGGGTTACACTTTCGTGACAATCGGGTTTCCAAAATTTCGAAAAACTTTTTTTCGGCCGAACTAAAAATAATTTTCGGCCGAAAGATTATATTTTCGGCCGAACTATTTTTCGGCCGAAAACATAAACGTAAAATCGAGCGGTGCAATAACCACCCCCTCGATTTGCGTGTAGAAATTTGGTCGGCCGGATATTTTCTTTCCGGCAATATCTTTTCGGCCGAAAGATAGTTCGGCCGAAATATTATTCGGCCGAAATATTATTCGGCCGAACTATCTTTCGGCCAAACTATATTTCGGCCGAACTATCTTTCGGCTGAACTATCTTTCGGCCGAACTATCTTTCGGCTGAACTATCTTTCGGCCGAACTATCTTTCGGCCGAAAGATAGTTTATATATTACCCACACGTCGAGTTTGGAGGGTTTTCGAAAAATTGTCGAGTTTTGAAGTGTTCTGGAGAGTTTTCGAAGCGTCGCCAGGAGGTCGTGGAGAGGTCGCGAGGTCGTGGACAGGTAGCGGAGGTAAGCTTCGAATTTTAGTTTTAAAATGTATATCCTTTGCGTTTATTGTGATGTTTACACTTAAAACTTGTTTGCTTGGTAAACTGTCAACTTGTTTGCGCCTCGACCCGCTTCCCATTCCTTTATAATTTTTCTTGTTTGCGCCTCGACCCGCCTCAACCCACCTCGACCCGCTTCCCATTCCTTAGAAAAATGTCAACTTGTTTGCGCCTCAACCCGCTTCCCATTCCTTGGCAAACTGTCAACTTGTTTGCGCCTCGACTCGCTTCCCATTCCTTTATAATTTTTCTTGTTTGCGCGTCGACCCACCTCGACCCGCTTCCCATTCCTTGGTAAACTGTCAACTTGTTTGCGCCTCGACCCGATACTGCAAGTCGACCCTACGCGTGCCCTCTCAACGTGCTCTTTGAACCTACATTGATGTACAACTTGCCATGCAGTGGCCTACCATTTTTTTCCTTTGAAATCCTTTATGTTGAACTCATAGATCAACTCAACTATGTGCTAATTGTATCTCGGGAATTACATTTTAGTTACAGTGGTAAGGGAGAAGTTCTAATGCAGGAAAATGGGGGTTAGATGTCCGTTAGATTAATTTTGATAATTTCGTTTTTAATAGTGTTCCAGTTAATTCACATTTCGGGTTAAATTTCTAATTCCAACTAAGGGATTTTTATTCTATTTCCATTTTATATTCTAATTCCAGCCATGGTTTTTAATTCTAATTCCATTTTAATCTCT
>SNQJ01S0042612.1:104499-136866 GCA_010110895.2 Picea sitchensis
AAAAAAAAGAGAAAGAAAGAAAGTAATACTGAGTTGCAACTTTCCCTTATGTAATATTGAATTTATTATTAGTCCCTTCCTTTGCTAAAGTAAATCTTGCAGTCTTAGGATGAACATGTCTCCTCCTTCTTAGATAGGTGCATGTATGAGGTTGTACATATAGTGTACGCCACCTCTATATTTTGTAAGAACCCCAAGATAACATTTAAAGTAGGAAGTTGAGGAAGTTCGATATTGTTGTGGAAACTCTTTGGCCTCCATTACGTTTTGGAACCATTGTTAGGGAGGTGCTAAAAATGCATACATTTAATCATTTTTACTGTAAAAAAGAAATAAAAAACATCTTTATATTTCATGCATTTCATCATTGTATCAAGAAAAGGAAAAAAAAACCAATTAAATTTCATTTTTGTATGTTTTTAAGAATCCTTAGAATGCATGCTCAACCTAGAGATAAGTTTGGAAAATTATTAACAAAATCCCCCACTACTAAAAAAAGATGAAGTAATCAAGAACAACAACAAGTTGATTGTGAGGCAACCATCCAAGAGGAAACATGAATTTTTGTGGACATTTTAGAGGAGGAAGAAATAAAATTTTCAAATCTCTTAGAAGAAGGAAGATCCCCATCTCATTGCACAATCGTTGATGATGGAGAGAAATACTAAGTCTTTGAGTTTCCAATTCAAGAAATCAATGGAGAAACAAAGATGAAAATAATTAATCCTTCTTCTCTTCCTCACATCCATGGCCCTACTATAGAAGATCCTGATATTTTCTATTTGAGTTTTCACTTGTTTGTAGGACTTATTATTATAGTTCAAATTATCAAAAGCTCAATCTCTTTCCCTCTATAATGAATTAATTGGCCTTGAGATGGTTCATAAGCCCAGAAGGGAATAACATTAGTATCTAGTACCAAATGAAGAAACCATTCATTGACAAGTATAGGGACTATTGCATAGCTAGGGACACAAGACATGAGATCTTAAAAATTATCCAAGGAGAGAATGAGTCCTTGGAAGACTCTGAAGAAAGGTTCCAACTCAACTACAAAAAATATCATAATTACACGTTGGATGAAAAATCACTCAAAATTTGTCTTACTTGGAGGGATAAGAGAGGAATTCATGGAGACCTTGAAACTCCATACAAATGGAGACAAATTCCATCTAGATTATAATGACATCAATCAAATATTCAAGACTACTTCATATCCACAAGGAAGGAGGGTAGGAATGGTAAGAGTATGGTAACACAACCATCTAACTATAAAACTCTTACTAATAATGATATAGTAGGATTATAGGATATGAAAAATAATATGTTGCACTCATTAACCATGTAGATGGACACACTGCAAATTGAGAAGAAGCAAGAAGAGGTAGAGAGGGACCTAGTTATTTTTTTCCTAAATACAAAAATAAGAACCCTAGAAATGAATTCCCACCCAATAAATAGAATTTTGTTCAATTTTTGAAGACCCACATCCAACTAACACTTGTGTCCTTCTTTTTCAAGTCTAAAAGCTGCTTATTAGGGTGATGAAGAAAATCTGGAACAATTATGGTTCATCAACCAAAGGATACAAGGAGTTCCTAGTCCCTTCCAACCAGGTATTCCCTACACTCATCCTCCATATTTTGATTAATATAACTCACAAATGCATTATAAACCTTGGTATCCCCCTAATCCACCTACCTAGCCTATGCATAACTAGTGAAAATATGTACATAAATTTTGAGAGAGAAGACACCTCACCACAAGAACAACCTATCTCTCAATAAGTTCCACCATACCCTCAAAGGCTAGGAGCCAATAGGACCTACACATCTATTGAAAATTACCTCTTAGGAGAACTTAAGAATCTATAAATCAAATTCCCTCTCCTCCCATTCATTAAGAATGTTCCTATCTATAACAATTTATTCAAATGGAAATGCCTTAAGAAACCTAGAAGGAAGAAAAAGGGATCACATATAGTCAATGTGATAGGCCAGCTAACATACATTATTCTAGGTAGTGTGTTTGTCCGTACATACTTGGATCCAGGAAACCATGTAGTAGATGTCTGCATCAACAAAATTTTGATCCAAAACACTTTGGTAGACTTAGGAGAATCCATCAATGTCATGACAAAGGATACTATGATTATATTAAGCCTTCAGGGATTGCTAAGACATACACCTACTGTACTCCAATTACTATACAAATCAACTATGAACCTTGAGGGAATAATGGAGGATGTAATGGTGTCTATTGATTCCTAAAACTATCTAACTTATTTCATAGTTATTCTAACCAATTCCAAACTAAATGGATACCCTCTCAGATAAGGAGATCCATGGCTAGCTATAATAGTTGCATATATAAACTAGAGGGTAGGAAATGTTACCATTACCAATGGTCAATCTCATAAACAACGTCTCCTCTACCACCCTACCAAGCCACTAATTTAAGAGGGAATTACTATGTGGGTAGAAGAAGAGGAAGAAGAAGAAGAATACGGGATTCTTTAGACTTTTCCTTATCATCTTCTAACCATTGAGATATCCCTAGCTAAGAAAAATCAGATGAAGACACTTTCATCTCCAATTTTGTACAAAATATGCACCATGCTATTGTAAAAGATTATGGTTTTGATGAACAAGAATAGCCACAATATCCTGAAATTTATACTGATTTGAAAGAGTATTTATGGGAAAATTTCTTCACTGCTAATATTGAAAAAACAAACAATATCCTGAAATTTATACTAATTTGAACGAGTATTTATGGGAAAATTTCCTCACTCCTAATATTGACAAAACAACAATCAAAATAGTGGAAATCTACCCTTCAAAAAATCCAAAAAATCAATGTTATTTTGATTGATGGAAAAGAGGATAAATTGTTGGTTGTCCCTAGGAATCATATTGTAGATTTTGCATGGGATTAGAAGGATATGGAAGGAATTCATATAGGCATCTATAATAATCATATATACATCAAATAGTATTCAACACATTAGGAAACCTCATAGGAGAATGAACCTTTCCCTAAAAGACATTTTCAAGAAGAGCTATAAAAACTCTTAGATGTAGGTTTAATTTATCCTATTTCTGATAGTAAATGGGCCTCACCATGGGTTATTGTTCCTAATGAGAATATAAAATGGAGAGTGTGTTTTTTTTTATTGAGAAATCAACAAAGACACTGGAAAATACCATTATCCCTTTCCTTTCATTGACCAAATACTAGATCTCCCAACAAACAAAAATACTTATCATTCTTAGATGGGTTTAGTGGGTACAATAATATTTAAAATATCCCTACGTACAAAGATAAAACTACCTTCACTTGTCCTTAGGGAACATTTTCCTACAAGGTACCTCCCTTTGGCATTTTTAGTGATCCTGCAACCTTCCAAAGAGTTGTAATGAGCATCTTTTTAGACCTAATCCATGACACTATAGAAATCTGTATGGATGACTTCAAAACTTATTGAAATTCCTTCATGAAGTCTTTACCAACCTTGAAAAGGTACTGAAGAGGTGTGAATAAATGAACCTCTCACTCAACCATGAAAAATGCAACATCCTTATGAGTGAGGGGGTTGTCTCGGGTCACCATATCTCCTCCAAAGGGTTTGAATTGGGCCAAAGAAATGTGAACATCATTAATTACGACCTACACCTCAAAATAAAAAATATGTAAGGAGTTTCCTTGGACATGAATGATACTATAGGAGGTTCATAAAATATTTTAGCAAACTAGCCTCCCTATGTTCACTTTTTTGTCTGATGATAATGAATTCCGTTTGGCAATAGAATGCCAAAAAACATTTGTGTTTATTAAGGAAAAATCCATAGAAACCCCTATTTTTCAAGGCCATAAGAGGAACATCCCTTTCCACATTCATATTGATGCATTTTACAAGACCATAGGGAAATTTTGGGCTAGAAAGATGATGAATTCCATTTTTTGATTTATTTTATCAACAAAAAATTATCTAATGTCGAGCTAAATTATATAGTGACACTAAAAGAATTCCTTGCAATATTTTTTTCCATTAACAAGTTTAGACACTATGTCACTGGGTATCAATATTTGTGCATATATATTTTGCTTCCATTATGTATTTGATGAACAAAACTGAGATTAATGGTGGAATTATTAAATGTCTTTTATTGCTACAAGAATTTGATCTCACCATACTTGAGAATCCTTTTTTGCATATTTTAATAAAGAATAACCGATATTGTAGATGATGATGTGGTAGATGACAAAATTTTATACGAGAATATATTTGCAATCTTAATGAAAACCCCTTGGTTTGCTGACATAGCAAACTATTTAGCAATAGGGAGGCTTCCTCAACATTTCTCCTACAAATAACGTTGTAAAATCATTAGGAAAAGTGCCACCTACACTTGGATTAAGGGTGACTTGTTCAATCTTTGGCCTAATAGTATATTGAGAATATGTGTTAGATAAGATGAAATCCATGACATCCTCCATGCATTTCATGATGAGCCTTATGGAGGTCACTATGAAGAAAGAGGACAACTTACAAAATCTTGCGATATGACTACTACTGGCCTACCTTCCATAGATATGATTAGCACTATGTCTCTCACTATGATGAATGTCAAATGATGGTCAAACCTACGAAAAGAGATGAAATATATTTGCAGCTTTAGGTTTCATTAGAACCTTTTAAAAGTGGGGCCTAGACTTTGTAGGGCCCATTGAACCTCTTTCAAACAAAAATAAACACATCTTTGTGTGCACTAATTACTTGAAAAAATGGGTTGAAGTGAAGGCAATGAGGGTTGCAATAGAAGAAAATGTGTTTCAATTATTGCATGAAAAAGTATTCTCAAGATTTGGGGTCGCAAAAGAAATAGTCATGGGCCAAGGACCAGAGTTCACCTCAAGTATCATTGAACATATCATGTAGTTGAAAAAGATATGCCATAGAAAATATGCTACATACCACCCTCAACCAAATGGATATGTAGAGGTCACCAATAGAGAATTGGATAACATACTCACCAAGGTAGTCAACATCCATAAAAAGGATTAGGAAAATAGGTTTATCAAAACTATATAGTCATATAACACCACTTGGAAGACCACCATAGGATTCACCCCCTATGAGTTGGTCTATGGTAAGAAATTTGTGTTCCCTATTGAATTTGAAATTTCCACACTTAGGATATCTTCTGTATTTATCCTAGACCTCTCATCAGCACAAGAAGAAATAATGCAGTAAATGAATTCCTCGGATGTGTATATAAATAAATCGTTATTATGCATAGAGGCGGTTCAACTACAAACAAAAATATGACATGACAAGATAATCAGACCTATAAGTTTCAACGAAAGGGCCTTGGAAGTCCTTTATGTCTCAAGATTCAAGGATTTCAAAGGGAAGTCAAGAATCAGATATCTAGGCCCTTACAATATTGAAACATGTTATGATAATATCTCAATAAAAATAAAGACAATATATGAGGAGAGTATCCCCCTCCTAGTCAATGGTGTAGGATCAAGATCTACAAAAAGCCTATGTCCAAAGAAGAATCAACAACCATAGTAAAAAAATAAAAGATGGATGTGGTTGAGAGAAACAATACTCTTAACCCATACTGATGAAAATGGGATCTTTAGAAAAAAAGAAACCAATAAAATACCCAATGTAAAAACCTCACTAGGGAACTTGGGACAAACATGTAGTTGAAAAACTCCATAGAGGTATCCCAAGGTATTAAATAAAGGATTCCCCAAATTATGAAAATATTAATAGGATTGATGGGGTATAGAACTAATGAAAACAAAAAATGGCACTAGTGCTCTAACAAAAGAAACAAAAAATGAAAAAAAAAAAATGGCATTGTTTCATCAAGTGATTTCATGTATAAGGACCAACAAAAAACCATGGGAAATCTACAAACTTAGGTTATCTTGAGCATTCCAGGACACCTACAACACCAAGAAAAACATCACCATTTCTACCACAAGAGAATAAAAAAAGAATCAATACATACATTCTCTTACAAACCCTATTTTTAAATATCAAAATCATCATCATTATCACTACCTTCATTATCCATTTGTTAACCTCCATTTTACACATTCTCCACTTTATCATATTCAGTCTTGACCATACACCATATAATAAGACATGTTTTCCATACATCCAGTTCCTAATAACATTTACATATTCTAATACAATTTTCCATCATCACCCAATATCCTACAAACTACTTTGTATTACAATTACAAAACATAGTTTATGTCTAGGTACTATTGTGCAAAATATGATAATACTATGTGTTGCAAAAACAATACCTCATCTAATGTTTCAAGGTATCAACAACAATATTGTCACGATAATACTTTTTGAGTAGAATGATGGGTCATACAAGGCACACAAAGATAAGTAGACGCCATCTATAACAACATCAACATATTGAGGCATATAAAAAAATGTTCTAGCTCAAGAAAATATGAAACAATATTGTTGGCTCTATTCCACAAACGACATAGATACAATGTCAACATCATCCAAGAAACAAAGGTCATCAAATATGTTCTATAAAACTTCTGAAATAGTTTACAACATCAAAATGTAAATACATTGCTCTTATTGCAAAACTAGTGTATCCCTAAACCACTGCAAGTAATGTAACAATTCTACAAAATCTATAAAAGAAGATTTGCATAAAGGAGTATCCTATGCAAGGACAATCCAACATGTCTCAATAATATTCTTGGCTATTGATACATCACACATAGCTGCAACTAAAAGGAGATACCAAGGTGGTGAACCAAGAAACACAAAGCAACAAGATCATATTCAAAATGTAGCCTATAAGCATGCATGTAGAAATGGAAATTTTCTCTATATTAAAGACAATTTTCAATATTTTCATGGTTATAAAGACATAATACAAATTGAAAGTTTGAGGAGCATATGAAACTCTGATGCAAAAACACTTTATCACCTCCATTCTTACAGTTTACATGTATTTCCATCATTTACCCATCAAACCTATCATTCAAGAAAAAACCCTAGAATCCATGCAACTTCTAGCTTCATGCATAACCCTCAACCTTCCTAATCCACCCACTCCATATCATTTACACATTCATTTAATACATTCTCCATCATTACGATCCATCACCATCCATTCTTATGCACTATAAACACTAAAAATCTAAAACTATTCATGTATCTATAGGAATCTATAGGAGTAGGCTAAATGTGTTGCTACAAGAAGCAACTGGAGACTTGGGATCAGGGATGATTTTAAGGATGGAAATTTATTTTAAAATGTATAAACCTTGGCGAATCTTACTAATCCTTCATATGTCAACTATAAATGTTTGGCGATACTTTTGTAAAAGTATTCAAATTTCTAAGTATTTTCTATAGTTTTTATAAAATTTTGGCGATTTTTAAGGTAAAATAATTTTATCCTATAGAATTTGGGGAATCATTTTTAAAATGGTGAATCTTGTTTTTGAAAAAACCATGGAAAATTATCCCATGAGAGAAATTTAGCCCCTAAAATCATCCCTGCTTGGGATACTAGTTACATGAAACAATATCAAGGAAAATTGCTACAAGAAGCTATAGGAGACACCCCACAAGCTCACAGTTTCAATTTTTTGGAATTTCAATGATATAAGAGGACTTATAGGACCATCTTACACATCTCCAACCATTTTTTTAGCCATCAAATCAAATTTGTCCAAGCATGTAAGCTCCTACATGATCCCCTACAAACCTATAAAAGGTTACACGAGACAAAAAAAAACTCATAGTTTTCACCATAATTCATCAAATCATGCACAATAATGACTCTAGAAGCATAGCATGGGCCATCTATAACATTACTAGAATACAAGAAATCTAAAAAGGTTACTTCACTAACTCTCTCTTCAATTTCATTTCATTTAGTTAATCAAATTTCAAACCCACAATATTATCATGGTCACAAAAACAAAAATTCATCCAATACCTCAGCGAGGTGGGTCTCAATTTCACACAAAAGGGGGGTGTCATTAATTTTTTCTAAATATTCTCACCATGTGGTTGAAGTGGCAACTTAAAGTTGTCAACAAGATGACAAAAATGTCATTGAGAAAACTCATAATTAAAAAGGTGGAAATTATGGTAAAAGTCACGTCAGAAATGCACTAAATTTTGAATTGATGTAAAGTGCACCTCCACCCCCAAGAAATCATAACCACATTCTCTTGCATTCAAAGGAATGCCAATACACTAGTACACACCAATAGTTAGTCCACATTGCCACAATGAGTACATAGAAGGAGAATTGGTACAATGAAAGATGCAGGTATTGGGTTAAAGCTCAAAGATCATTCTCCAATACCAACATCATCTACATGAACGGTATCATAGGTCAATTATAGAGTAAACATATAAAAAATTGTTTCCTCTAATACCCTCTAGTCTTTGTCAAAACTTGCCTAGTTTTCCCTAGTAAGTCTTCTTCACAATATTGCGTGTGTCCAAGTATTTCCTTCACAATATTGTGTATGTCCAAGATATTTTCCTCACAAGATTGTGTGTTCCTAAACTATGGAACCCTCAATTTTCATCAAGCTACCTATTGGTACATAATATTTCATCGAGGATTGCTATAGGCTATCTCCATAGTTGTTTCTCTTCTCTTATAGACTTTCCTATACCATTTTTTTCCCACAATCATGTCTTTAAAGGTGCTTGAATGGGTTGACCCTACTCTCCTTATTACACCATTCACCATTTAACAATATATTGCCTACTTGCTCAAGGATAGTTGAGAAGTTGCAAGCTCATGCCAAGGGATATATTTTTAGCTTGGTATGATACCCTTCAACTTCACATTCCTATGTTCCAACAATTATAGTTTTAGTTACAACTTATGTATGTTATTCATCTATCCTCAACCCACTTTGTGAATCCATGGTGTATCCCTTACTCTAATTTTCCTCACCTCAAGAACATAGAAATAATGTTCTATGTTTATATTCCTATACTTTTAAGGCTAGTAGAGATACCCTACGCTAATTATGTGAGCATGGAAAGTAAGATGGGATAAAAATATAAGGAAAACGTTGGCATGAATAATGTACCAAAATTCATTGGGTGCGTAAGAAATTAGAAAGTCATTAAGGAAAATATTGGAATAAACCAAAAAAGAGGAGAGTTGTATTGTTTAACATGGTAGATTGGAATAAACCAAAAAAGAGGAGAGTTGTATTGTTTAACATGGTAGATGATTTGGTTTGTAGAAAGGAAGGGATACTAAAGGTCAAAGGGAGATAGATTGTTGTGACCATAATAAATAAAAAGAGGAAGAAGAAAATAAGTTGGTTTGGATTCTAAGAATTGGAAGGTTGTCTGAAAGAGAATGTGTTTGGATCCTCCCTAGGGGTGTAATGGGGGGTTGAAGGGCCCATTAGAATAATAATAGTGGTGGTCATTCAATCTAAGGTGGACTAGGTCCACTATGTTTCTTATTATTAAATCAAGATCACTATGGTAGGTAGTATTGAAGAAATGTAATGTTGTTAGATTAAAGAAGGTCCACTTGGTAGTTAGGAGGATGTTATGATTAGAGTTCTCTTGTTAGACATAAATAAGAATGGATTCCTCCGTATGAGATGTATGTAATAATATTGTATTTAGAGATTATCTCATTCCAAGGTTGCCCAACCTTAAGAGGCAAGTGAACATGAGTGGATTCCTTCTATAAAAGGATAAATTATAAGGTGTTTCCCTACCTTAAGGGTGGTTTTATATAATCAAAGTAAATGAGATTTTCTATCTTATGCTTGTGTATCTTGTGTGTGATTTCATATTTATATCTAAGGTACATAACAAATTGATTGGTATGAATAGAGGTGGTATGTCAAAGGTAGGTTGAAGAGAGAAGAAACCTTGGGAGAGTAAGGATGATGCTAAGAAGTGGTTTGACGAAGTGAGGATAACATGTGGAGAGCATAAGAATGTTTTTATAAAAAAAAATTCTCTCTATGTATTTTGGTAGATATTAATGTGAATGCGAAGAGCCTCTTATATGAATCTCTCAATTATTTTTTATTATATCTTGAAGAATATGTGCATTTTGATTCTCTATTTTTCTCATAACTATATTTTTTGTACTATTGCACCAATACACTTGTGATTTCATCATCAACCCTTAGAGTTTGGAGCTGTGATTTCATCATCAACCCTTAGAGTTTGGGTGCTCCAAACATATAGATATAGATTATAATAAAAAAAAATAACCAACTATCCTTGATTTGTGATTCAATGGTTTAGTAGTGCTCAATGCCCAAATAAATATAAATAGGTTGCTCCTCACTTATTTACCACTAATATTAATGTAATGGTTTAATAGTGCCCAATGCCCAAATCAATATAAATAAGTTGCTCCTCACTTATTTACCACTAATATTAATGTAATTTTAGCTATTATTCATGTTCTCTATCCTTTTAGATTTTTTATTTTTTTATATATACCTTTGGATCAGTCTTAAGTTTTCACATCCATCCTCATCCTTTTGGATCAATCTTCGGTTTGCACAACCATCCTCATTTTGGATCAGTGTTAGGTTTTCACATCCATCCTCATTATTTTGGATCAATCTTGGGTTTGCACATCCATCCTCATCCTCTCTCGAGGAAGTGTCTCTATAGGTGTATCCTTTCTTCTTTGATTGTACTTTAAGTATATTCCTTTTATTTGACTTGAGTGAGTACATTACGTGGTGGTTGGAAATCTCTACCACCTTTCATTAGTCCATATTCCTTTCCAAATTTCGATCTCAAAGGAATTATATAACTACAACTGAGGTACGATGTACATATTTATACCAAGACAACATGATATACGACTCTTTAGATATTTTTTATTTGGTTTGTTTGTTTTATTTATATTTGTGTGTAGAGGTTAGGAAAACCCTTAATTATATTCTATAAAAGCATAATGATCTTTGTGTATGCAAGGAGATCTAACCCACTATTTCTTTCCTTGTCGCAGTAGCATTCTTAAGTTGGGTTAACATAGGAGGAGATGCGTGATTTCAAGGGAAGTGTTAAATGTAATTTAGGTCGACGTGATCTTAGGATTATGATAAAGTGATTAATTTAAATAGATTAAAAGTGAGATAACACATTTTCTTTGTTTTCTAAATTTCTTCTTTTATATTTACAAGTTAATAAAGGATAATTTATGTGGATGTGACTTTAAGATTATGATAAAGGGGTCAATTCCCGCTAACATATCTGGTTAAGGTATGAGTTTTTTTTTCTAGGCAATCCAAGTTTAATATCCTTATGGTGTGTTTAGTTGGGAGGAGACACCCAAAAATCCAGTCATGTTAAGGGTTGATGTTGCCTACACCAGGTGTGATCCTTGGATAATTTTAACGACTTAGATGCTCCTGAATTGTGGTTTCTTAGCTAATGATTAAAATACTCACTCAACAAGTAACAAGCATTTCTAACCCAAAAAAAATTATGATAAAGGAAATTCAATTACATTAAAAATTTTCCTACCTAAATCTCATCTATATTTGCAAGTCTAATAAAGAATAATCTATGTTGGCGTGACCTTAAGATTATTATAAAGGGAATTTAATTATATTAAAAAATAAGTGGTGGATAGCAAATAAGGAGCATGGATCCTTCTTAATGCAATAGTCTAAACGTTCTACCTTTTGGAAGTTTTCCGGTGACTTTTTTTGTTTGAGTTTGCCCGAAATCTGGTGAGGAATGGTTGGATCTGCAGATTTGAGTGGCTAAGTTTGTATAATCCAAGTGCTTCAGGGGTTTTTCGGCAGCGTGAATCCATTTATGCATTCAGAAACGCAATTTAAACATAAAAAAAAACGATTTTCTCCAGATTTACATCATCGAATTCAGATAAAAAAACCCAAAAAATAAAATGTTTCATCCTTCTTAATTTATAAAAATTTGTTTGGAGAAAAAACAAATATACATAATTACATATCATTCCATATCAGTATGAATAGCATAAATGAAATGTATGTGAAGCCAAAGGTCATCTTTCCTTCGCCAAATTCTTTTGGAAAGGAGTTCATTATGAAATGTATAGGTGGAGGTGGAAGTGAAATTCAACGTGATTTTTTTTATTTTCAATGAAAAAAATGTTATTTAAAATTGTTTTTTATTTAAAAAAATATTTTAATAATAAATAAAATAACATAATTTTATTTAAAGTATTAATAATTATATATATATATATATATATAAAGTAAAATAGAATAGTGTTAGTTTTAATTTTTTTCTTTTAATTAATAGATTTGGGTTAAAATGAAATAATGTTAGTTTTAATAAAAGTTTAGATTTAACTCTTTTATTTAATTTAATTTTTTACAATTTTCATGTATATATTAATACAATGGTTCATTCCATTGTTTAATATGAATGTTTAATTGTTAATCTTAATTGGTTTTTTAATATATCATTCTATAAATTAGTGATTGTATATGAAAGTTGAATTCATCATAATTTTATGGTGGTTATGTTTTTTTTTAAGTTAGCTAATTATATATTTACATTTACAAGAAAAGTACATATTATTTTGATGTTAAGTTGTCTAAAAGAGAGTCAATCATTTTGATATCATAAACATATAGATGTATTTTATTATTTTTCTATCAACATACCTACTAATTTATATAAAAGTCTATTTAGGAATCCTATGATATGTTGTAAACAAACATTGATATTGTTTATTCTTACCTTAATCATATGCCCAAATGGCTTATAATCTAAGCATTCTTAAGAAATATAGAAAGATAGGTGCATCATGAATTTTTAAGGTTTGGGAGTTAGTCCGTCTACCTCCATAGCTTGGTTTACTTACTCTACCTATACTACATCAATAAACTCTATTGTTGTACGTTCCTCTACCTCCTCCCCACCCATTGTCTTCTCATTCTCCTACTCAATTATACAAATAACATTGATTAAGGCATCATACTCAAAGTCTAATTGGTCGCGCCTTCAAAGGATTGCATCCTCCAAACACCCTTTGCTCTCAAGTCCATAATAAATTAACTCCTTTACATGCCAATATGAGTCTACAATTTTGGTGCACTTCATTCCTATCCTCCCATAGAATCTAGTATCAAGAATGAGTTGCATAATAACTACATCGACCTCAAAACTTGAAGTTCTTCACCTCTTTGTCTCAAACTTATATTCCATTACGTCAACCTTGCTTCTCACAACTTCAAAGGGCCTAGTCTAGTAAGAAGCACGAATAACCACAATATTTTTTGTCCTCTTATTATTAGGGAGAGTTCGCCCTTTTTATTTTGTAGTGATTTTTTTCTCTCATCTTACCCCCTTTGAACCAGCCTCAAGGCATTACAATCTGTGTAGATAGACTAAGCTCAAACCATAGGAGAAGAAATCCCTCCTATCCACCAACATTTCAAGCATATACCAACCTCTAAAAATACCAAATGATTTGCATAATTTGCTAGATGCATTATCTCCTTATGCCTCACCATGTTGAATGGTGATGTTTGTGGGAGAGTTCTTATAAAGGTGACAATGATATAAGCCATAAATTTCCAAAGTTGGGAGGAGCCCCTATTCACCAAGAACCAAGAATAATAACCCCTTCTTGACATTGACTTGTCACCTTGAAACCTAGTGTATAATCCAACCTCCACGTGACAATGCTCACCATTCTTATAATTGACACCCCATCCACAAAAATATCTTTTGCTCACATTTTAATCATACAATAAGCCCTTCTTGACATTGACTTGTCACCTTGAAACCTAGTGTATAATCCAACCTCCACGTGACAATGCTCACCATTCTTATAATTGACACCCCATCCACTAAAATAACTTTTTCTCACATTTTAATCATACAAAGGAAAATTATTATTTTCTTACAACACCCCCCCTTAAAAAAATAAAAAAAACTTGTATACAAGTAAATTTACAAGTGTGCTCGAAGCTAAGGCATGGTTTTACAATCCCTTTATTCATATCTTAAAGTTTGCAAACAATGATAATCTTTGAAGTTTGAAGCTAAGGCAAGGTTGTACAATCCCTTTATTCATATATTAAAGTTTACAAACAATGATAATCTTTGAAGTTTGTATCTAATACGTGATTTCATAAAAGGGTATATATATATATATATAGGAATTGGTAAATATTATTACATTGAGGTAATTTATCATTAAGTATGGGGGAGATTTTGAGGCGTTAATGTGACGAGGTCTTATGTGATCATATTAATTAATATAAAAATAAAGTCTTCTCAAATAACAATAATGAAATAGTAGATGATATAGTTTTTTGTGGAGGATGGAGCGCACTGTGGTAGTCCTAGATCGATGCCTCCTTTCTTCTTGCGGTTAGGCCTGTGGTTAGTGATTTAGATTTTCTCTTGCAGTCAAGAGTTAGCATGGATGGAGAATGTGAGGTCCCTTTCTTTACAATCTCCTCGTTGACTATGGAGGTGGTAAGGGACCTTTTGGATTATTCACATGATCCGTTGTTGGGGCAGAATATTTGGAAATCTCCAGTTGTCACTATGAAAAGCACTCAGTCGAAACAACCTCTTTCCATTCCTAGGGATAGAGGGTGGCAAGAGGTTAGTGATTCATCCTCCTTTGGCTTGGCATCCAAAAAGGGGATCTCATCATTAAGGTGTGGATTTCCAGACCTCACAGACCCTCAAGTTCTAGGATTGGGTGTTGGTTTGGAAGTTAGAGGCCCAGATCAAGCAGTTTCAGGGAAGGGATTCTCGCACTATGACAATCTTAGCACTTTTGTGGGGATATTCCCTCCTTTCACTTCAATATGTATGGAAAACACACTAGGGTTTGTAACAAAGTTATTTGGTGGATCAGGGGTTTCCGATCTAGTTTTCCTGGGGTCAATTTCGACTGCGTATTTGTCTTGAGGAGTTCTCCTTGTTTTGATTCTTCCCTAGGGAAAATACCACTCATTACACAGGGCAGTGGAAACTCCCTAGGATCAACAAAATTTCTTAACTCTGTGTTGGTTTCATCGGGCTCATGTCTCGAGTTTTCGGGTGATGTCTCCCAGGGTGCATTTTAGAAGGCAGGGAAGGAAGTGTTGTGCCACAAGTGGTAGCCGATAAATCGTCTCTATAAAAGAAATATTCACCAATATGTCGTAAAAATAAGTGTGTTAAAACATGAGGGGAGGAAACACTAGTTTTGGGATCGATATCTCAGAACCTCAGGTGGTGAACATGGCATAAACGACATTGGTGGACATGGCTCGGGGGAAACCTTTCAACATTAAACTATTAAAGGATTGGGTTGATCGTTCTTGGTCATCTTCCCTAGGTAAGCCTCCCTCTGTGAAAATCCTCGCATGGGGATGGTTTTGTTTTAATTTTAGGAATGTTGCAGAGGAGGAGTGGTTATTGAAGCAATATTGGAGTATTGACTCCACCCCAATCATTCTTAAGAGACGGTCTCCCATGTTTAACATTATAAAGGACCGTATGGACATTGCTCCACTATGGGTTAGGCTAAATGGTGTCCCAATGGAATTCTGGACCAAGAAAATCTTCGATCTAGGTAATTCCTTAGGTTCCTTTATGGAAGTTGACATGTATTTCTTATAATTTGGAGATATGTAAGTCGCCAGGATTATGGTGTCCTTGGATGTAAGGGAGGGTTTACTCAAAGAGTTGGAACTTATCTTTGGAGATAAATCCTTTAAACAGAAGTTATATTATGAAGGAGTCTCATTTCGATGCAGAAGATGTCATCAATATGGTCATATTTATATCTCATCAGTGTGGTCATATTTCTATCCAATGCAACTTTCCTTTCTAGGGGAGTTCATATGGGTCTCATCCACTTTCAACAAGGAAGCACCTAGTGTCTCAAAGAGAGGAGCCCTCATAGAATTTAGTGGGGGGATAAATATTGGAGAAATCCTCCAATATTCCTATCCAGAAGATCATAGCAGGTGAAGGAAAAGCAGGGACATTATCTCGAGAGGAAAATAAATACTAAATATCATCATAAGAAATCAGAGCATCAACATGATTGGATATATCACAAGACATGGAGACATAATGGGGATCTATTGCAAAAATGGGTAAGATCATGATTCCTCCCCCTACAAACAATTTTTTAATTAATTCATTATCTCCCTTGGGAAAAGACTGGTTGGGGACTCTGAAAAACCTTTCCTTTCCTTCTAAGGGGATTATATTTCCTTCTTCCTTAGGGAAATCTTCATCCTTATCCCTCTGCTCTTTTTCTCCTCAATCATCTAATTCCCTAGATGTGAAAATCTTTGTTGAACATGAATCTTCGGTGGATTCAGAAGAGGAGGAAATCGCCTACCAAGTCAGAAATCAATCTATCCACATTTAGTCTTTCTCTTCCAAAATCCCTAAGGGGATAGGTTTGAACCCTGTTCCATCTTCAGGGGGTTTGAGTTGGAGGAGAAAATCATAATTCTCCAAGGCCTAGAATCGGGAAATTGTAGACTTAGCAACAAGAAAGAATTTATCTATAAGGGGGGGCACTTAGAGAAACGTCAACCCCGAGAGAGATTCCCCCATGAAACTCCTTTTATTAAACTGCAGGGGTGTGGAAATCTTGTCCAAAAAATTATCCCTCAAAAGTATGGTGGAATCCAACCATCTTGACATTATCTTCCTACAGGAAACAATGGGGAAAGACTCAAAAGTTGTTGTTTTTATAGAATCCATCTTCAAGAATTCAAATTTCTCAAGCATGGATGCCAGGGGTCGCTCTAGGGGTTTGGAACCTGGTTGAAACATTAGATATGTCAAATTCCTAAATATATGGGGTTTTGAATATGGCCTTGGTGCTGAAATACACTCGACATATTTAGGGATGAAATTTTTTGTGATAAAATATATGGGCCCTATCAGGATGGACCGAGTACCATATTGCGAATGTATGCTAAACAAATATTTCTTCAATTCTGAAGGCCTTATTGTGTTGGGGGGTGGTGGGGATCTAAATTTGTCACTAGGGATAACCGAAATGTGGGGACCAAAAGAAAGACTATAGAATTTCTCGTAGTTTTTCTTGAATCTATTGGTTGGAAAAGGGTTGTCAAATATTTCTCTTGTTAAAATAAACCCCACTTGGAGGAATAAGTGTGTATGGGCAGAGATAATTGTTAAATGACTAGATTGTTTCCTTGTATCATATAATATTTTGGAAATCCACCTTCAAATGAGGCAATGGGTGGGCTTGGGTGGGGAACCTGATCACTCCCCCATTTTCTTTGAAGTGGCTAGGGTAATTAACAAGCCAACCAATCTATTCAAATTCAATTCGGAATGGCTCAAGGATGAAAGTTTCATTGATCTTGTGAAGGATATGTGGGTTCGTTTTGACCCTATCTCTGGAGAGGTGGTTGTTGTCCAATTTACCACGAATATCAAGAATTTTAAAAGAGCTATAGTAACTTGGTCCATTAAAAAATGAATCCAATATGAGCAGGACTTAGTGGATACAGAAGTATCCATTAAAATTATTTATGAGTCCACATATGGAGGATATGCAACCCGTGAAACAAAATACACCTTAAGTTAGTTGAAAAAAAGAAGTGACAACTCCTAGAGGACAGAGAAGCAACCTAAATATTAAAAATATGAGCTATATGGATGGAAGAAAGNCCCTTCTTGACATTGACTTGTCACCTTGAAACCTAGTGTATAATCCAACCTCCACGTGACAATGCTCACCATTCTTATAATTGACACCCCATCCACTAAAATAACTTTTTCTCACATTTTAATCATACAAAGGAAAATTATTATTTTCTTACAACACCCCCCCTTAAAAAAATAAAAAAAACTTGTATACAAGTAAATTTACAAGTGTGCTCGAAGCTAAGGCATGGTTTTACAATCCCTTTATTCATATCTTAAAGTTTGCAAACAATGATAATCTTTGAAGTTTGAAGCTAAGGCAAGGTTGTACAATCCCTTTATTCATATATTAAAGTTTACAAACAATGATAATCTTTGAAGTTTGTATCTAATACGTGATTTCATAAAAGGGTATATATATATATATATAGGAATTGGTAAATATTATTACATTGAGGTAATTTATCATTAAGTATGGGGGAGATTTTGAGGCGTTAATGTGACGAGGTCTTATGTGATCATATTAATTAATATAAAAATAAAGTCTTCTCAAATAACAATAATGAAATAGTAGATGATATAGTTTTTTGTGGAGGATGGAGCGCACTGTGGTAGTCCTAGATCGATGCCTCCTTTCTTCTTGCGGTTAGGCCTGTGGTTAGTGATTTAGATTTTCTCTTGCAGTCAAGAGTTAGCATGGATGGAGAATGTGAGGTCCCTTTCTTTACAATCTCCTCGTTGACTATGGAGGTGGTAAGGGACCTTTTGGATTATTCACATGATCCGTTGTTGGGGCAGAATATTTGGAAATCTCCAGTTGTCACTATGAAAAGCACTCAGTCGAAACAACCTCTTTCCATTCCTAGGGATAGAGGGTGGCAAGAGGTTAGTGATTCATCCTCCTTTGGCTTGGCATCCAAAAAGGGGATCTCATCATTAAGGTGTGGATTTCCAGACCTCACAGACCCTCAAGTTCTAGGATTGGGTGTTGGTTTGGAAGTTAGAGGCCCAGATCAAGCAGTTTCAGGGAAGGGATTCTCGCACTATGACAATCTTAGCACTTTTGTGGGGATATTCCCTCCTTTCACTTCAATATGTATGGAAAACACACTAGGGTTTGTAACAAAGTTATTTGGTGGATCAGGGGTTTCCGATCTAGTTTTCCTGGGGTCAATTTCGACTGCGTATTTGTCTTGAGGAGTTCTCCTTGTTTTGATTCTTCCCTAGGGAAAATACCACTCATTACACAGGGCAGTGGAAACTCCCTAGGATCAACAAAATTTCTTAACTCTGTGTTGGTTTCATCGGGCTCATGTCTCGAGTTTTCGGGTGATGTCTCCCAGGGTGCATTTTAGAAGGCAGGGAAGGAAGTGTTGTGCCACAAGTGGTAGCCGATAAATCGTCTCTATAAAAGAAATATTCACCAATATGTCGTAAAAATAAGTGTGTTAAAACATGAGGGGAGGAAACACTAGTTTTGGGATCGATATCTCAGAACCTCAGGTGGTGAACATGGCATAAACGACATTGGTGGACATGGCTCGGGGGAAACCTTTCAACATTAAACTATTAAAGGATTGGGTTGATCGTTCTTGGTCATCTTCCCTAGGTAAGCCTCCCTCTGTGAAAATCCTCGCATGGGGATGGTTTTGTTTTAATTTTAGGAATGTTGCAGAGGAGGAGTGGTTATTGAAGCAATATTGGAGTATTGACTCCACCCCAATCATTCTTAAGAGACGGTCTCCCATGTTTAACATTATAAAGGACCGTATGGACATTGCTCCACTATGGGTTAGGCTAAATGGTGTCCCAATGGAATTCTGGACCAAGAAAATCTTCGATCTAGGTAATTCCTTAGGTTCCTTTATGGAAGTTGACATGTATTTCTTATAATTTGGAGATATGTAAGTCGCCAGGATTATGGTGTCCTTGGATGTAAGGGAGGGTTTACTCAAAGAGTTGGAACTTATCTTTGGAGATAAATCCTTTAAACAGAAGTTATATTATGAAGGAGTCTCATTTCGATGCAGAAGATGTCATCAATATGGTCATATTTATATCTCATCAGTGTGGTCATATTTCTATCCAATGCAACTTTCCTTTCTAGGGGAGTTCATATGGGTCTCATCCACTTTCAACAAGGAAGCACCTAGTGTCTCAAAGAGAGGAGCCCTCATAGAATTTAGTGGGGGGATAAATATTGGAGAAATCCTCCAATATTCCTATCCAGAAGATCATAGCAGGTGAAGGAAAAGCAGGGACATTATCTCGAGAGGAAAATAAATACTAAATATCATCATAAGAAATCAGAGCATCAACATGATTGGATATATCACAAGACATGGAGACATAATGGGGATCTATTGCAAAAATGGGTAAGATCATGATTCCTCCCCCTACAAACAATTTTTTAATTAATTCATTATCTCCCTTGGGAAAAGACTGGTTGGGGACTCTGAAAAACCTTTCCTTTCCTTCTAAGGGGATTATATTTCCTTCTTCCTTAGGGAAATCTTCATCCTTATCCCTCTGCTCTTTTTCTCCTCAATCATCTAATTCCCTAGATGTGAAAATCTTTGTTGAACATGAATCTTCGGTGGATTCAGAAGAGGAGGAAATCGCCTACCAAGTCAGAAATCAATCTATCCACATTTAGTCTTTCTCTTCCAAAATCCCTAAGGGGATAGGTTTGAACCCTGTTCCATCTTCAGGGGGTTTGAGTTGGAGGAGAAAATCATAATTCTCCAAGGCCTAGAATCGGGAAATTGTAGACTTAGCAACAAGAAAGAATTTATCTATAAGGGGGGGCACTTAGAGAAACGTCAACCCCGAGAGAGATTCCCCCATGAAACTCCTTTTATTAAACTGCAGGGGTGTGGAAATCTTGTCCAAAAAATTATCCCTCAAAAGTATGGTGGAATCCAACCATCTTGACATTATCTTCCTACAGGAAACAATGGGGAAAGACTCAAAAGTTGTTGTTTTTATAGAATCCATCTTCAAGAATTCAAATTTCTCAAGCATGGATGCCAGGGGTCGCTCTAGGGGTTTGGAACCTGGTTGAAACATTAGATATGTCAAATTCCTAAATATATGGGGTTTTGAATATGGCCTTGGTGCTGAAATACACTCGACATATTTAGGGATGAAATTTTTTGTGATAAAATATATGGGCCCTATCAGGATGGACCGAGTACCATATTGCGAATGTATGCTAAACAAATATTTCTTCAATTCTGAAGGCCTTATTGTGTTGGGGGGTGGTGGGGATCTAAATTTGTCACTAGGGATAACCGAAATGTGGGGACCAAAAGAAAGACTATAGAATTTCTCGTAGTTTTTCTTGAATCTATTGGTTGGAAAAGGGTTGTCAAATATTTCTCTTGTTAAAATAAACCCCACTTGGAGGAATAAGTGTGTATGGGCAGAGATAATTGTTAAATGACTAGATTGTTTCCTTGTATCATATAATATTTTGGAAATCCACCTTCAAATGAGGCAATGGGTGGGCTTGGGTGGGGAACCTGATCACTCCCCCATTTTCTTTGAAGTGGCTAGGGTAATTAACAAGCCAACCAATCTATTCAAATTCAATTCGGAATGGCTCAAGGATGAAAGTTTCATTGATCTTGTGAAGGATATGTGGGTTCGTTTTGACCCTATCTCTGGAGAGGTGGTTGTTGTCCAATTTACCACGAATATCAAGAATTTTAAAAGAGCTATAGTAACTTGGTCCATTAAAAAATGAATCCAATATGAGCAGGACTTAGTGGATACAGAAGTATCCATTAAAATTATTTATGAGTCCACATATGGAGGATATGCAACCCGTGAAACAAAATACACCTTAAGTTAGTTGAAAAAAAGAAGTGACAACTCCTAGAGGACAGAGAAGCAACCTAAATATTAAAAATATGAGCTATATGGATGGAAGAAAGATTAAAAATATGAGCTATATGGGATGGAAGAAAAGAGATGAAAAAAAATGAAAAAAAAAAAAAAAATCAGGAATTTGTGAAAGGGAGAAAGGTCTCCAACAATATTTGGATCCTAACATAAAATCATGGTCGTGTGGTGTCTTCCTTTGAGGGCCTAGCCCAATTGGGGAAAAGTTATTTTTAGTCCCTATACAAGGAAGACAATCAGACTGTAATTGCATATATAGTCAAAATGGCTGGTTACTTTCCAATATTTTTCAATGAGGAGGAAAATATAAATCTAATGTGGGAAGTGTCTAAAGATGATATCAAGGAATTTCGTTGTTGTCGTCAAACCGATAAGAGTCTAGGACCATATGGTTGGTTGGTTGAGTTATTTTTAGGACTCTATGAATTGATTAGTAAGGACTTGCTGAAGGTGGTGGAGGAATGTAGGTTGGAAGGGCATATGCATCCTCCTCTAAACACCACTTTCATTGCTCTAATTCCAAAATCAGATTCTCCATAGTCCTTTGAGGAATTTCGACCAATTTAACTAAGCAATTGTATATATAAAGTGGTGGAAAAAATTATAGCCAAAAGATTCAAATGAATGAAAATCAAATGAAAGGAAATTATAGCAAAAGTTCTATAAATATCTCTTTCCTTTTTAAGAAAGGGATATTGACATAGGATTAAAATATCCGGGGTTTCAATTAAAGCCAAAATGTTATCTGAAATCTAACTGGACCTAGTTAATATCCAAAGTGGAAAAAATACTTAAGGTTTGGATCTTTAGATGACTATCTAGAATAGCTCGACTGGACCTCGTCAAATCAATATTGGAAGACATACCCGTGTATTGGATGTCATTAGCATGGATTCCAAAAGGGGTGCTGGAAAAAATTAGAAAAATTTGTTTTACGTTTTTATGGGATGACACGCATGATAAGTTTGTGTTACCTTGGGTAAAATGGGAATCTTTAGTGATCCCAAAAGCACTAGGTGGATAGTGTTTAAAAAAAATATTCTTATTTTCTAAAGAACTAGCAACAAAATCTTGTTGGAGAATACTATTTATGGAAAGTTTTTGGACCAATGTGGTCATCCAAAAATACATTCATCCAGATTCCATCTTGGAATGGATTAAGAACCCTCAAAAGAAGTGTCCTATGTGTTCTATCATTTGGAAGGAAATAATAAGTTCCTTTGCAGTGGTGGGAGAGGGGCTTGCTTGGAATATTGGAAATGGCTCCAAGGTCTGAATCGGGTCAAATACTTGGCTAGCCAATGATGGTCTTCATATTATTTCACCTGAATTGCTCCAATTTTTACACAACCAAGGATATTTTCACCTCAATCATATTGTTGATTAGGGATGATCGTTTATCTAGAGCCAAGAGTGGATTGACTCTACCTAATTGGATCTGGAAGGGGAAGTCTCAACCCAATGGGAAAATTACATTCACTCTCTTAAAATGGCTCACATTTGCATTATGGATAGAGAGGATGTAGTCTGAAAGTTTGTTTCATTGGGTATCTACACTCCAAAGTTTGGCTACATCCAACTAAATATTGATCAACATCTCAGGGAACCTCTCTGGTGGTGGAAAGGCCTATGGAAAGTCAAGTGTCCACTCAAAGACAAAATATTCATGTGGTGTCTCGTTGTAAATAAAGTCCCAACTTGGGACAAGATGAGGAACATACAATTAGAAGGACCGGGATGGTGTACTTTATGTTAATCGAATAACGAGTCATCAATTCACCTTTTTTTACATTGTCCCTTTGTTAAATAGATTTGGCAGGAAGTTTCTTTATCCCTCAGTCAGGAATTTAAGTGGCATGAAAAATATGTGGAACATGCATGGAAAGATTGGGTCTCAGATGTATAAAATAGAAGGGTCAAGGCGCTCCCACTGATTGTCTATTGGGGAGCTTGGATTGCAAAGAACTTGGCCATTTTCAAGGAAACATTTTCAACCCGAGACATTATAGAATGCAAGAACTAAGCATCCTCTCACATTTCTGTTACGAAAAAGGTTTGGGACCTGTTAGAGACCTATCTGAAGCATCATTTGATTCCTCCAAACCATGGGCTTATTTTGATGGGGCCTCTCAGAACAATAATCAATCTTGTTGAGGGGGGAGGGGTCTCCTCTATCTCTCTGACAACCATTCCTTCATATTAAAAATGGGACTAGTAAAAGGCACAAATAACTATGATGAACTGATGTCTCTCAATCTTTTATTACTCTTTGCGAGTGAGAAAGGAGAAAAAACAATTCAGATTTTTGGGGACTCAATGGCAATCATAAATTGGGCAAGAAAATATCAGCAATGTCACAACTTGCAACTTCACTTTATTTTAGAACAAGTATACATAATATTCAATATTTTTAACTCTTATTGTGTTCGACATGTATTCATGGAGTGTAACATGGAGGAAGATTCACTGTCTAAAGTAGGCCTTCAACTAGGTTTTGGGAAATAGATGATTACTGAAGACATGAATGGTGAACATTTTGAATACTTCCATAGGAATTTTATAGAAAACCCTTGACTCTTGGATCCTATCTCTTGACAGCTATATTGTATCTAAATATCATGTTTTTGGTCCTGGTTTACTCTCTGTTATAAGATCTATTTGTAATGAATTTATGTAAAATGTATTAGGCTCAAATTTCGATACAATTTCTGTATTTTGGGGATATTGATTGAAAATATCCACTCTTGTGGAGCTTGATGGCTTGGGTCTATGCTCTGATAGTACCCTTCTGGTACACTGGTTTTGAACATTTAGTTGAATCAAAATACATATAAACATGTATTCTACATAATATAAATTTCTTCTCTCTAAATGAAATAATTTTAATATGTTTTTTCTGAGGAATATATATATATGAGCTACAAAACTTTAAATTGATATAAAAACATTGCTCCACTATTTCTTAATGATTAATATATTGTTAAAGGGGAAAGATGGAAAAAAAATATTAATGATGAATTTTTGGGTTAGAAAAAGTGAGTAGATAATAGAACCCATGAACATTGTGATTCTACCAAATTGCATGATTATTATTTTGTTTTCCGTATGAATTCTATCATAATAGTACTGAGAATTAAATAGCATTAATGGTTCCTTAAAAAACTAAATCCAAATACAATGTCCTTATCAATATAACAAGAAGCTTTAATTTTTCCTTTCTATTATGAGCACTGAATCCCACTCCCACATTAGATATCGTTCACTTTTCAACAAACATATACATGATAAATTTAACTATAAGTTAAACCAAATAAAAGTATTCATTAATTTTTATTTATTTTTATAAATCTATTTTAAATAATTTTTTATTGACTAAATTTTTTTATGGGTTTTCATATTTTTTCTTTATATTATAAGGATTGAATCCACTTCCTTGTTATATATCATTCACTTTGAAAAACATATGCATGATAAATGTAGTTATAAGTTAGTTAAAAAAAGAGACAAAATTATTAATTAAAGAAATTTTATAACTTTATTTTAAACATTTTTATTGATTAAAGGTTTTGTTAGGTTGTTGTATTCTTTGCAGTGAAAGAATAGTCATTCAAATGTCTAATCGAGGTGGATTGACTAGGTGATAAATCGACTGATGAATTAAGTCGAGTTCATGGTTAAGTCGAGGTTGGAGTAATCGACTAGAAATTCAAGGTTGAATCGGTCGACCAGGAAGTCGAAAGGTCAGTCGACAGGAAGTCAAGTGGCATTTGAATGGAGACTAACTGGGTAGTCGATTGGTAACCAACTAGAAGTTGACTATAATAGAATCCCAAGATTTTCGTGAAATTGCAACAAATCATTTGCATGGATTTGTAACTATTTTTTATTCCATGATTTAGGTTTTTCTTATGTTGTAAAGCCTATAAATAAGGCATGTTGTAATAAGTTGATGTTCATGTTAGTGTTGTCGATCATGTATATGCAAGCCAAATTGGATGTAGGGTTGGTCTTGCGTAAAGAAAGAGAGTGTGATGGTGATTGTGTCTTAGTTGTATACCAAGGTTAGTCATGTAAATCTTTATTCAATGAATGAATAAGACAACAAGAGAACAAGATGCTCAAAGAATGTTGATTTTCCTAGTTAAGCATTTCTAGGGTAAAATCCCCAATTACTATGTGTGTTTTTCATTTATGTTATTCTTATATATGGATTTCTCTTTCCTGGTTGGATTATTGTGATGATTAGTTTTTGCAACATTTGGTTTCATATCTCATTTTTTTCTTTGTATAATTTATATCAAAGCAAGGTTAAGAAGATCTTGGATCTGAGCTAAATCTAGATCAAGTGGGAGTTGTAAGTTAGTGATATTTAAAGTTGTGTAAAAGAATGACAAGAAGTTTGAGGATAGAGATCGAAAAATTCAATGGCTAGAATTTTTAGCTTTAGAATCTTAAGATGGAAGATATTCTTGTAGATCAAGAATAGTGGAAAGTTTTAAGCCCCAAAATCATTCTGATGGGTATGTCAAGGGAAGAATGGGAGAAGCTCGAGAGAAGGGAAATGGGTATGATTCAACTTTATCTTGCATATTCAGTATTATTGAATGTATGAGGTGAAGACTCTATGAAGAAACTATGGGGTAAGTTGGGAAGCTTGTACCAGTCGAAATCCCTAGTAAAGAAGTTTCTCCTTTGGAAGACATTGTATCTTTTGACGATGAGTGATCGAAAATCAGTAATAGAGCACCTAAATATATTCAATACTGTAAAAGCTAGTTATTTTCTGTGGATATTAAAATCACCGAGGATGAGAAAGTATTATCTTTTTTGTTCTTTTCCAGACTCCTGGGATATCTTAGTTGTGTCCATAGGGAGTAATTCAACCACATTAATGCTTGAATATGTGGTTTCATATATGTTGTTATAAGAAATGAGATGGAATAGCATGGAAGGATCAACCAAATATGCCTTGATGGTGAGAGGTCGAACGATCGACATAGATAAAGGAAAATTCTCCAGTAGAAATTTTAGTCGAAGGGTATATCTAAATCCCCGATTTAGTCGATGAGAATATGTTGGAAATGAAGTAAATATGGGTACTACAAGAGATATTGTAACTCAAAGTAGAATGAGATCAGTTCAAGATCCAATGAGAAGTAGTCAACTTAGAGAAAGACTACTCTAGATAAAGGAGATGATGTTTGGTTGATCGATTCAGGTGCATCCTTCCATATGACACCTCACAAAGAATGATTATGTGAATATGAAAGATATAAAGGGGGAGATGTATTCTTGGGGGATGACTCGACAACCAATATGTTTGGATGAAGAAGATTATAATTGATACTACAAGATGGGAAGAGAAGTACCCTTCTGAGTGTGCTACATATTCTGAGTTTGGTAAGAAATTTGATATATTTCAATAAAACAAGTGATGTAGGTGTTCACTCTATATGTGCAAGATGGTCAGGGGAAAAATGGTCTTAATGAAAAGAGTTCAAATTGGAACCCTATATAAGCTGTTATGGAATGTTGACTTGATTGGATGCAATATAATTTCTATTTTTGAAGTTGACTTGACTTCGAATCAACTGGGGATAATTCGATACATAATGAATCAACTATTCTTTGTCAAGTCTTTTATCCTATGGCCTACATTACCAATCATTAAGTCTAATTATCACCTATATTTGTATTATTCATTTAGGATATTAGTAATATATCCTCAAGTGATGAATAATGAGTTAGTTAAGTTTTCCTAGCCTAGTCATCATGCATGCTTTTAGGATCTAGAGAAAATCTCTCTATGATGTGGAATCGCCCATTGTATTATAGATATGTAACATTGGTGTGAATACAAAAGAGTGGTCTAGTGAGCCTTTTCTACCATCTTGTGTTTCTTGTATATATTTTCTCAATTGGTATCAGAGCCATGGTGAAGAAATGGTGATAATATCATAGCTTATGGTCTTAAGGGTTTGATAGTTTCTCATTGGTAGATTCATGGAAGGTTGAAAGGTGGTTTTGCAAATGAATACTCTAAGATGAATTAGTTCATAGTAGGATGAATGATAAAATATAAGCTTGAAGTGAATACGATGGAAATGAGGAGTGGAAGACTAATAATGTCATATCAATATTCAAAACAACAACAACCCCTCTTAATGTAAGATCTGAAAATTCCTTCCTTTATTTATTTATTTTTCAGATCTGTTCATAAATTGTTGAAGTTTTTTTTATGATCACCTTCAAACATCGTCATATCCTCAATCTGTATAATCTCAATAAACATGCATACATGTCCTTCTTTTTGGCATATTTGTAGATCTGTTGTGTAAATCTAATCACACAATTGAAAATATTTTCCTTCTTTAGTTGAGTCATTCAAGATCGAAAAGGAAAATAGTGTAAAACCACTTAAATCCTAATTGAAAGACTACAAATATAAAAAAAATCTTCTGTTGTTGTCTAAGATCTATATGATCTGCGCTCCATTGGTTTTGGTCGAAACCCATATCCCATAGATTTTTTATTTACCTTTATATTGTTGCATTATTTCATGGATATGCCAAGTAACCTCAACCTGCATAAATCTACACAAGAAATAGACATCGCCTTCAACCTCTTCAACCAAGCAAATTTCACAAAATGTTGCATAGGATATAGAACAATGAGCTAGTTATGCAGTTTTTCCATTGTCATATCCACCCACGATAACCCATTGATTTGCAAGTGAATCTTCCCCCACTGATCAATGAAGGCACCTGGATCAAATGAATTCACAAATCAGAATCGTTTAGTGTTTACTGATGCACAACGTGAATCATGGATCTAGAATATCCCACAACAATATAAACCACGTGCATGCATTGCTGGAATAAGGGGTTTGATAGTGGATTGGTTTTTCAAAAATCAATAACTAAAGGAAATTCCGGTGAAGAGGATTCAAAGCATGTCAAATTGTGAATTCGATTTATAGAGGTTTTCCAGAGAATGTGTTGTAGAATGGAATTATTTTTCAAACTAGTATTCTGCATCGTCTTTGCTTAATTCACACAAAAAAGGAATCACTCACAGTGGAAGCTAAGTACAAGGAAGGGATACTCTTCAACGATTAAAACGGTTGAAATCGTGTTTTGGAGGGTGGAATCGTGATTCAAGAGTGATATCATTCTAGAGATATGAGATTGCAATGGAATATGAATAAGAGAAATCACCATCTGTAGATTGGTGTGATGATATGCCAACCTGGGATCGTTACGGAAGGTGCCAATTTCAAAACGTTGATTAAACATACTCATATGAGGATTCATGCATTCCAAGTTTCATAATCAAAGTGGATTTATACTCTATGTGTTGAAGGATTGAAGCTCTGAATTGGTTGGTAATTTTTATGTTTTAATTTGATCAAACACCATATTTTTCATTATTGTTGGACTAGCATTGTTGTGGGTTGACCCAGACTCGAAATCTTCGAATCTGGGGAGCATTGAATTGTTGTAAATTATCATTCAACTGTTTTTTTTTTTAAATCATTGGTGTTAAGTGAATGTATACCATGATTTGTGTTCGGAGAATTGTTGTTTCCAAGTGAATGCAATTCGTGTAGTGAGATTCGATTAGAATACTCGAAGCTCTATTGAAGGAATGTGCATGGATAAATGGTGACATATGTCTACATCTGGGAACAAATTTAAACCCAGAGGATTGGAAGAAGAATATTAGTCGATTGCAGAGTCTTAATGATGAAGTTTCAGAACTGGTTCTAAATTTTTAAGATCAAATNAAGGAATGTGCATGGATAAATGGTGACATATGTCTACATCTGGGAACAAATTTAAACCCAGAGGATTGGAAGAAGAATATTAGTCGATTGCAGAGTCTTAATGATGAAGTTTCAGAACTGGTTCTAAATTTTTAAGATCAAATCCATCTAACTCAGAGGCCAGGGAAGTTGAGATGATGAGATTGTGAATGTGGATACAGGGAGATACCATTTATTTTTAAACTGTAGCGATAACACATAGAGAAAGGACTTGGCAGTATCACAGAAAGGAAACCACAATATCTACAGCTCATTAAATCCATGAAGCAATGGAAAAGTCAACCCATGAAAGTTACAGGTAAGATATTTTATGGAAGGTAAAAGTTTTCATTCATGACTTGTGGCTATAAGTGAGATTTTTCAAATTTTATTTTGAAATATCACTTTTCATTATTTTATCATATTTGGAGTTCTTTTAAGCCGTGAATAGTGGCACATTACCCCTTAATTTGAACATATTACATTAGTAATGTTAATTTTTTTATGTCATCTTGGGTCCGTTAGTTGTAATTGTACCTCCTAGTCTCCTATATATACCAAGGATACCTTTTCATTCAGAATCATCTTATATTTGGAAATTTATGTGGTGTATAAGGAGGTTTCCCCCTCGAAGATGATTATTATATGAAACTCTCTCTTTTTCAAGGTGTTGAGTACTTATTCTAAGGTTTCTTTATCCTATTTTGATATTTGGTTCTTAACATTTGGTATTAGAGCTCAAGATCTTGGGGTTTTGTTGCTACATCTGAGACACCTTCAAATTTTCGATATAACTTTTTTTCTATGATGTTTCATAAGGAACCCCTTGGAGGATATTTATCAAAAGGAACAAGGTACCTTGGGTTCAAATTTTCTCTCTTGAGGCCTTAACATTTTGGAGATATAACCTGTCTAAGATAGGGTTCTGGAATCATCCTGAATTTAGTCATCTTGGAATTTTTTCTATAGAAGTTTTTTTGTAACGTTTCATACCCTGAAATCCAGATTCTATTCATATAACTTATCAAGGTATCTATGATAAAAATTTCAACTTTTGGGTCATCCTATTTTTGTAGATACACCCTGTGCAAGATAGGGTATCTGACTAGTCATATTAAATAGTATCAAGAAGGTCTTCCGGGTAAAAAAATGATATATTCTTCAGTGAGTATCCAAATTAAGTGAGACTAGTTTCATTGGACAGTGAACACTCTGTAGTATTTATGGAAAAAGTTTCAGAATCAAATATCATATATTGTGATCTTGGCATGATTTACAAGTACACTCTCCTGGAAGGGGAAAAAAACATCAAGTTGTGGGGAAGTTACCATAAATTCCACTTGGCGCATCCAATTTTGATCAAACCTATGGAATTGTAGAGAAGACATATCATAGAACTACAAAAATAAATTTTCATACCCAAAAGGGTCGAATTTTTGGAGATACAGCAGAAGAAATATCATCTAGAAGAACCACCTCGAAATCAAGGTTTAAAAGTGATACTTGGTCAACATGCCACCAAAAAAGGGAACTTCTACATGAAATAAGCCTCCAGACAGTACTACTTGGACTCCTGATGAAGGTGAAGAAATGTGCAAGGACATAAATGATTTACAAAAGAAGAAAGTAACAAAAGATGAACTACAAGGGATGATGGATTCAATTGAATCTAAGTTGGAGGAAATAATGGATACTAAGATGGATGGTTTAAAAAGGGAGATCATGGAAGGATTGAAAAATTTCCTAATAGAGAGGACACCTTGAAGTAAAAATGTATCCCATGAGATTGATGATGAGGACACAAGGAATATGAATCAAGAATGGGGAAACTCCAACTTTGGTTTGAAGACCAACCACTTTCCTAAGATCGATATGAGGAAGTTTGATGGAAAGGATACAATCACATGGATACTTCAGATGGAGCAATTATTTGATCTACATGATGTGCCATGTACACAAAAGGTACAGATTTATTCTTTGTATTTAGAACCCAATAAATTTATGTGGTATCGATGTCTTTGTTCTCTCAAATCACTCATCACTTGGACAATTTTAATGGAAGAAATGATAGCACACTATGAGGATACAAGGAGAGATATCTTATTTATCCAATTGATAAATCTCAAGAAAAAGGGTTTAGTTGCAGAGCACATTGAGAACATCCAAAGATTGAATATGAAGTTAACGGATATTCTAGATGAGCACCTGATTGATGTATTGATAGGAACTTGAAAGGATAAAATTCAACATGAGGTTCGCCTTTGGGAACCCAAATAATTGGAGAATGCATTAAGGGTGGAGATAATGGTTGAAAGTAAAAATATGGCTATGGTTACTAGAAGGAACACTCCTAACATCTATCGAGAGAATAATGTTCATTCTTCTAAAACACCTCAACCTACAAGCTTGATACCTCAACAATTGGAGGAAAGAAAAGAAAATGAATTATGCTTTAATTGTGACATCAAGTACAGTAAGGGACATAAGTGTGGTGAGAAGAAATTATTATACATAGATTGTAAAGAGGAATAAGAACAAGAACAAGAACAAGAACCATCTCAAGATGAAAACGTAGAAGAGATTTCTTCTAAAGAGTTGACTCCCACGATATCATGTAATGCATTGGCTAGAATTAGCACTCCTCAAACCCTCAAGATCGAAGGATATATCAAAAAGAAAAAGGTAATATTCCTAATTGATTCTGGTAGTACTCATAATTTCATTCTCTATAAATTAGCCAAAGCTCTCTATTTCTTTATATATCTAGCACTAGATTTTCAAGTAATGATTGCATATGGAGGAACTATCAATTGCTCAAGAAAATGCAATAAGATCAATATTACTATGGGGGAATATGTAATGAATATTCCAATGATTTCTATACCCATGGGTGGTGTTGATGTCGTACTAGGAATCCAATGGTTATAATCATTAGGAACAATGGTTTTTAATTTTCAAGAACTTTTCATGAAAT
>SNQJ01S0042612.1:136876-151227 GCA_010110895.2 Picea sitchensis
CATTATTTGTTTTTCAAAATCCCTTCAATGGGACACCTTTATTATTTATCATTTAAATAAAGGATCTTCACTTTAAATTTTAAAAGGGATTCATTACTTACTAAGTGATGTCCTTATATAAAATATAACCTGAGTGGGCCTAATGGTTAAGAACATGTGTTTCCTCCTAAGAGGTCACAAGTTCAAATCCAAAGGGGGGTAGGGTTTGTATACCTCCGTAGACTTTACCAGTCAAATCGTTGGGTGAAGGGAGTCCCTTGTCCCACAAACAAGGGGGTCTCATACACCAATTTGGTGTGTGGCTTGGCCGTGACCTTAAAAAAATATATTATATATTATTATATTATATGATGACATTTTGGAATGTACTCTTCGTGCAAGGATACCTACGTTCATGGTTGGTTTTACCTCACATTATTGCAAAATGAGTTTGGCGAACGATATGTCAACAACAACATTCCTCATATGTGAAGGACGAAGGCTATAACCGAGTAATCAACATTGTTGGTTGAAATATTATTATCGAAATTCAGCAGGGAGTGCCAGTGGAGACTTCCTTGCTTTCTTATCGAAGGTAATTAATGTTTGAGCTCTGACAAGAGTCTACACAGAGGTTTTGAATGATGCAAATTTTTATTAAAGGAAAGACAAAGCATCCTCTATGGCTTGAGATTTTTTAATTTCTCACAAAACAAGCTAATAAGGTCCTTTTGTATGTTGGACAAGTTATATCATGGAAAAATGATCATGGAGAAGAACTATTGTTTTTTAGCAACAAGGCACTTCTGAAGCCACCAAAAGCAATCAGAGGAGGGATGCCCATTTGATTTCCTTAGTTTGGTAGTTTTGGATCGTTGGAACAACACAGATTTGCAAGGAACGAGTTTTGGGAAATTGATACATGTCCTTCACCACTGCCAGTTGCAAATAACACATCAACTATTGACCTTATTTTGACTCCCACAGAGGAAGATTTGAAGATATGGTCTCATAGTTTTGAATTGCGGCTACAGGTGTCTCTAGGTCTTGGGATGCTGACATTGATTCCTCGTGTGATAAATATTGATAATAATACTTTCTCTTTCACCTTTTCTCTGCATACTTATTTATCAGTTTCAAACATAAGTGAATCATGAGTGGAGGGTTTGGAAACTCTTGACTATTTTTACAATTTACCTCAAAAAGAATGATTTACAGAGGAAGAGTGGATGAAGATGAAAATTCTCTTTATCCCCAGATTAAGTGCAGAACACAAAAACTGAAAGAAACATGTGATTCGTGTCTTCAAGGATTCAAAGGCTAACATGAACATTGTTCCTTCCATGCAACAAAAGATAAAAAAAAAAAATTGGAACCCATGGGATAAGAAGGCCAAGGTCATTCCTGATTTTGTCAATGAAGAGTACAAACACATGGTTTGTATTGAAGCAAGAACAATTGAGCACCCTATAATGTTAAGGCCACACGAGGAGTGGAAAGGGCGCCAAGAACTATATATGGTTTCATCAAGTTACTTCAGTGGGAAGTTAGATCCACCAAGAGTTCCTCATGATTGACATCTCAATGTGTGTTCCTGGTGGCTCACTGTGGTGGGCATAAGATTAAGTTTGTTAAAAACATGTTCTAGCAAGTAAGATTGAGTTGTTATTGGTTGAAGATTACAAACGATTCAAATCGTTGTACATGATAGATGCTAGATTTAAAAATGGCTTGCTTTTCCTTCAATCCTAAGCAACACAATTGTAGTCTTGTATAAATCATTGTGAGGCATGGTCGAGTTCTCCATCGTTGGAGTGTATTCCGAGAGGTGATAACGATTTTGTTTCTTAAACACAATAGATGCCCGGACATCTTATGATTTTCGGAACTAAGGATTTGGAAACACGAATTGAGTTATCTTCGGTACCAGTTTTTGGGATCAGGGTCGGGAGAATAAAAGATGATCAGTTCTAGTTCTAATCAATCATGTTTGCCTCCGTATATTCTAGCTAGAATAAGTTATGGGATTTGAGATCGTAGCATCATCTTCAAGTAGGAGAGGGAAATTAAAATTGGCTCAATTTTTCACGAACACCAAAAGTCGTCCCCTACAGGAAACAAAATCTTGTGGGAAACTAGCGGTTTTTTTTTTTTAATTATCTTCAGTTCAATATGAGAAGATTATTCTTGTTCTTTACCTTGAAGTATTACATATTAAGAAGAATTTAAAGAACTGTGAATGTTGCTTGAAGAAGGACAGTTCCATGAGCCTTTTTCTTAGCCAGTATAAAAATATATAATCCTCATGACGAAATTGTAAATATTGGCCTTGAGATATCAAAGTTGGTTGTATATGTATCAGGCTACATATGATGGGATGTAAGAATTAGAAATACATATCTAAATGAGGAAGGCGCAAAAAAAATGACAAGTGGATAAATTTGTTTCTTAAAATGAATTTTTGTTTTTTTTATTATTACTTCAAGATGGTTCATCGGATCACTTCAGTTGGGAACGACCTTAACCACTCAAACTTCCCATCAAAGAATATAAAAGAAGCAACCTACAACCATATCTAGGAGGAGAAATTTTTAGGAAAGATAACTTTGAGAGGGGGTCTTGCAAAGCAACGGATGGACGAAGCTAGGATGAGCTTTGTTGGGTTTTATAAGGTCCTCACCTTTTGTTATCACCACCATCGCTCCATTCCATTTTCTCTAAGCTTTCTTCTTTCTTTCTCTCTTGGTCTTTCTATTGTAACCTTGTTCTAGAATGGCTAAAGACCATATACCTAGCCCGAGTCTACGCAGAGATTTTTAAATCCTAAAACTCGAAGAATTATATGGGGAGAAATTTTAATTAGAAATCAAAATCCTTTACGCTCTAATTTTATTTCTTATTTGTTTTCTGTTAAATCTTTGTTTTCTCCATCTTTATTAATTCAATACCTTAAATTCAAAATAAAAAAAGGGAAATAAATTCAAAAGAAAATATGAACTATGACTATTGTAACATGATGCATATAAGTTCGTCTCATTTTAATTTTTTAGGTATAAGTTTTTGTTATCCTCCTTTATTCATTTGTTTAGTTTTCTTTTGAAATTTATCTTGTTTTAACTAAAAAAAGATTAAAATACCAATCATTTACATTGTTTTTATAATTAATGTTTTATAATTCATTTTTGGTAGTTATTAAATTGTTTTATTGTTTAATAAATTACTCTTCTAATTAATCACTTTAGTATTAACTTTCCCTAACTTCTGTTTATTTTTTCTTTAGTTACCTTTTGCTAAAATAAACACAAAAGAAAAAAAATTCATTTTTAATCTTATTGGTAGAATTCTCTTTAGTTGTTTAAACTCTTTTAGGTTTTAATTTTGTTATTACAAATGCATAAAATCACACATAAAATCATAAAAATTATAAATTACATAAAAATAAAATATTATTGAAAAATAAAATTACAAGGCGAAAGGACTCATGTTGAGACTGTAGGTTAGAGGAGATTTATCTTGGATTTCAATGTGTCTTCTTGTTTGGGGATTTAAGCTTAGGGTGACATTCTCGTCTCTTCCCGCCTAGCCCTATGGGAGGTTGAAATGTTGGTGTTGGGGACTCTCTAGTACCTTGATGTCAACACACATGAATTGAATAAGGGGATCTTAGGTACACCTTGTGTTGTGTGTAATGGTAAATTTTCATTCAGGATTATATTGTTTACTGTCTAATTTTTTACATAAACATAATTGCAATTTTATCATTTAACGCAACACACACAAGTTCAAGCACAATTAATCTCAATCAAGCACTTACAATCAAGAACATGTGATCAAGCATATGTAGTGCACATTCAAGGATTCAAAGTTGTCATACATGTCAACATTCTACAACAACTCACAATTCACATTCAAGATAATTTGAAGATCAATTCAACTTCAGAAAAAATGATTCTACATCAAGAAATAGGCAAGTCAAGTTAATGAAGCATTCAAAATTGAAGATCATTTGCTACTTGCAATAGTTTATTTGTAAGAGTGAAATAAAATTTAAATTGAGTTGAATTGTAATTTTTGGGTGCATTCTCGGTTGAACCCGACACCCACAAATTGCTTGTGTCATTATATTCCTGAGCCTATAGGTTCAGTGGTTAAAGCTCAAATAATTGTAAACATCAAAGTTTGGGTGCATTTTTGGTAGTATCCAACACCCACACATTTTTGTAATCGAGTGAAAGAATGTGAATTAAAGAATACAAGGAAGTGACTTCCTAGAAACAAATTCAAGTGAGAGATTCAAGTGAGCGAGTTGAAATTAAGCCTTCTTTTGTTGAGTCAAAATTGTAATCAGGATCTACCTGCACAAGGAGACCTCATTTAGTGTTTTGAAATAGCTCGAAGTCTTGAATTATTAGAGTTTTTGAACACTCTAATAAACACCATTGAAGAAAACACAGTGATATTGAACAAATCAACTCTTCAATCAATGCTAACTTGTTGCAAGTAATGTAAGATAAAGTTATACTTATTCAAGATCAATCCACTATTGAATGATGAGTTGATAGATCTAAAAAAATGAACAACTAGTGAAGTGTTCTGAACTAGTTTTTGTTCAGAACAACACTCTCGATGATGATGATGGTGATTTTTTTGATCAACAGTCAATGAAGGAGAAATTGAGTAAGACAAATCTAGATGCAGACGAAAATCAAGTTATTTTTGTACCTACATTTAAAGAGTTTTATTTTTACTTCAATGAAGAAAATATTTCAATGATGCAACAACATATAGTAAATCCACTTCCATAGATTTCAAGGTAATAGGTTCAGAATACTCTTTCCAAGCCCATCATCAGACCTTGGGAAGAAATCATCTACAACAAGAATAGCATAGGACTTGGCTATCACAAGGAAGTCACCTTTCATATTCCCGATTATTCAAAACTAATCAAGTTCCAAAGTGTTGGATTCCTTAAAGAAGATTCACTTTCACCTGTTCCATTTCAACATCAGAATGTGAAATTCCAACATTGTAATTGAGTTGGTCACATGGAGAATCAGTGTTTTGATCTCCATCCTTGCTAGCATTGTGGAAATCATAACCATTCTTCAGAAAGATGTTCAACACTGAAGAAACTTGCAAGATTGAAGATTCACTATGAGTGGATCGATCCTTGGTAGTGGTCATCAACAACCAAGCGATTATATAAGTCTTACCATAGAATTCAATCTAGAGTAAAGACCAATCTTGCAACACATAGCATTTTTGTGCCTCAGATAAGTGGTCCCCTTATGGCGTAGGTTTCAAGCATGGCCCTCATGGGATGAGATAAAATGTGGTTGTTTCCACATGCCCACTTTGTGTTGTACACAAATGGAACAACTATGGTACTCTTTTGAGTCTAGAAGGAGAGAGTACAATGATGTAAATCTTCTTTACATTAAGGGGAGGATTTCAAAAATCAAGTGACGATGGTTCGCGAAACCACTCGTGGTATCTCCTTTCAGCTGACAAAAGGGGGAATTGATGATGGAATTGAATATGGTTTTCAGACTGAAAGTTTCGACAACAACAAACATCAAATTTTCCAGATGGGAAACTGCAGTTTGTAGATGGCATATTTTGGCAGAATTATGGTTCAATGACTTGCAATTGAATCATACACATTACATGATTGGGATGTTGTTGGACACCTAAAAGTGTCAAAATTGGTTAGTGGTCATCCAAAAACCATCAGATACATGGTATCAATTGGTCAGTGGTTATCCCAAACCACAAATTCATAGAGCAATTCAGTGATACACTAATATTAGAGTGGTGATACTACATGTTCACCAATTAGCAGAAGAAATTATATTCTTCTAGCTAAAATACTTGAAAAAATGATTGAATTTTCAAGCAATTAGGGAATGTTCAGATATTGCAGTTGTTCACTTCCATATCTCAACTCTCTTCCAGTTCATTTCAGATGAACCATTCAACATCCGGATTGGAAGCTTTTCATGCAGTTCTTCATTGAGACTCAACTCAGGAATTTCGGTATGAAGACTTGGAATTGATAACAATTTATGCTCCATTGTTGGTATTATTGATTGGACTTGTGATTGAGAGGGGGAATGTTAGCCTATGTATTATATTACCAATCACTAAGTCTAATTGTCACCTATATCTGTATTATTCATTTAGGATATTAGTAATATATCCTCAAGTGATGATTGATGAGTTAGTTAAGATTTCGTAGCCTAGTCATGATGCATGATTTTAGGATCTAGATGAAATCTCTCTATCAGGTGGCATCACCCTTTGTACTATAAATATGTAACATTGGTGTGAATACAAAAGAGTTGGCTAGTGAGCGTTTTCTGCCATGTTGTTTTTCTTGTCTATATTTTCTCAAAGTAGACCCGACCATGTTATGGTTACTAGAGGATGGAACATATTGGTGAAAAAGGACTTCGAGCTCTGGGAAGAGTCTAGAGAGAGGTTTTGAATGATGCGAATTTTTATTAAAGGAAAGACAAAGCATCCGCTATGGCTTGATATTTGTGACTTGCTCACAAAACATGCTAATAAGGTCCTTTTGTATGGTGGACAAGTTATATCATGGAAAAATGAATGTGGAGAAAAATTATTGTTTTTGAGAAACAAGGCACTTTTTAAGAAACCAAAATAAATCAGAGGAGGGATGCCCATTTTCTTTCCTTAGTTTGGTAGTTTTGGATAGTTGGAACATCACGGATTTGCAAGGAACAAGTTGTGGGAAATTGATACATGTCCTTCACCATTGCCATCTGCAAATAACATGTAAACTATTGACCTTATTTTGACTCCCACGGAGGAATATTTGTAGATATGGTCTCGCAGTTTTGAACTGCGGCTATGGGTGTCTCTAAGTCCTGGTAAGATGACATTGATTCCTCGTGTGAGAAATATTGATAATAATACTTTCTCTTTCACCTTTGCTCTTCATACTTATTTATCAGTTTCAAACATAAGTGAATCACGAGTGGAGGGTTTGGAAACTCTTGACTATTTTTACAATTTACTTCAAAAGGAATGATTTATAGAGGAAGAGTGGATGGACATGGAAATTCTCTTTATCCCCAGATTAAGTGCAAAACATAGAAACTGAATTAAAAATGTGATTTATGTCTTGTTTATTTATTCCATTCCGGGACAAGGATTCAAAGGATAACATGAACATTGTTCCTTCCATGCAACAAAAGATACTTCATTAGGCAGTTAGATCCACTAAGATTTCCTCATGGTTGACACTCTCAATGTGTGTTCCTGGTGGCTCAGTATGGTGGGAATAATATTAAGTTTGTTAAAAAAATGTTCTAGCAAGTAAGATTGAGTTTTTAATGGTGGAAGATTACGAACGATTTGGATCATTGTACAGGATAGATGCTGGATTTAAAAATGGCTCGTTTTTCCTTCATTCTTGAGCAGCACAATTGTTTTCTTGTATAAATCATTGTGAGGCATGGTCAAGTTCTCCATCGTTGGAGTGTATTCCGAGAGGTGATAATGCTTTGTTTTTAAAACACAATAGATGCCAGGATATATTATCATTATCGGAACTAAGGATTTGGAGACACGAACTGATTTATCTCCAGTACTATTTTTTGGTATCAGGGCCGAGAGAATAAAAGGACTCACACATGGACTGTAGGATAGAGGAGATTTATCCTGGATTTCAATGTGTCTTCTTGTTTGGGGATTTAAGCTTAGCGTGACATTCCCGCCTCTTCCCGCTTAGCCCTACCATAGGTTGAAATGTTGGTGTTGGAGACTTTCTAGTCCCTTGACGTCAACATATTTTTGGCGACCGTACTGGGGACTACCATTCAATGGTTCATTCCTAGTTTTGTTTTAATTCTTTCAAATTTACTTTTATATTTCTTAGACCTCAATGTCTCAACCGATTGGAATCTTGTTTGGTGGTTGTAACCTTGTGGTTTCAACGACTAACCTTGGGAAGGTTATTCGCAAGTATGGGATTTTTGAGTTGGAAGAAGACCTAAATAATTCCCCATGGTTTCTGCCTATCCCCTTGAAGTTTACTCACTCGGTTAATCCATTACCTCACAAATTCAAGAAACATTTGCCTCTCATTCTTGGTGATGGAACTATTGCGGCGGTTGAACATCTTCATGCATTTTCAAATGCCTACATCATCCTTATAGTTAACGATAATAATAGTTGCATGCTATTGTTCATGAATTCCCTTCAGGGTAGGGCCGCTTCTTTATTTTCCAACCTTCCTAATGAGTGCATTTCTACATGGTTTAAACTTTATTCTTGGTTTACATCTACCTTTGGTAATTTTGATAATTCTTATGAGCATCTTAATATATTTAATCATTTACATATGAAGGATAATGAAGGAATTCTTGCGTTTAACCTTAATTTTATCAAGTTATATAATTCAATTCCTATGTCTATTCGCCCTACCAACTTCGCTACCATGTTGAATTACTACAAACTTCTACCTCCTCTTTCTTGATGGCGGTTGGAAAAAAAATATGTTCAAAACCTAGAGCTAGCTCTATCTACTTGGATCGACTTCGAAGAGCAAATCCGTAGAACAAGTTATTCCTTTGGTATTCATGATTCACACAAGGATTTGTATTCTCTAATCCCCATCATCAAGAGTTTACAAGATCGCATGTTCTTTCTTGAATCTCAATATTCAAAGCATGTTGGGATTATATCTTGGGAGCCCTCTCTCCTAGGATCTATTTATAATGAATTCACTATTTGTGGTCAAGAACTTGGATGTGAAGAGGATCATGATCAATCCACCTCTCACATTCCAAACATCACCCTTCTTAAACCCCATAAAAAAACTCAACCCCGAGATCATCTTTCATTTAGAGCATCTTATTCGCATGCATATGATAGGGAATTTGATTATGCGGTTGAAGAAGCCAAGTTTTACCACGTTAAACCTATTTATGACACATTTTTATTTTTCGAGGATGCTAATGAGTGGTAAAAAAAAGTTGATGAAGACCCGTATGAATTTAATGATACATGTGATGAGTCCTCTTTTGAAGACATTTATGAGCTCGATCGAGATCTTAAATTGTATGAAATTATTGTTAATCCATTGTTTCAATCAAGAGAGGTTAGAGAATTTGACACTAGTAGGCATATCCCTCCTAAGTGCACTTTTTCCTTCAATGAAGATGAATATTTTAAAGACATACCTATGTTTTTGAATCCATTTTATGATTGTTCTTTGCATCATGATGACCATGTTCCTGATAGAAAGGTCCCCAGAGGTGATGCTAATTTGTTTCATGAATTCATGGATCATCCCTTTAAGGTACAAACCTTAAACCCTAAAACTGATTCAATCGATACCTTCAACATTACTAGCAAATTATCTGTTGGTTGGCATGTCTTGGAGGTTGGTGACTGTTTCTTTTGGGTATTGATTAGTCATTTCTCTTCACCATACACATATGTTGGTAGGCATGTTGGCAGTCCTCCCATGATAATTTTGTTCCAAGTCATAAGATCTACATGAAAAGAAGGTGACGCATTCCTTTATGCTAAATTTCATCCAACTTGAGTCCAAGCTAATGGTTTTCTTTTCCTCAGTACATAAATAAATAAAAAAATATATATATATATATATATATATATATATATATATATATATATATATAAATAATGATAAAAATTAACGGAAAGGGTGGATTGGTTTTCATTGACTTCGCATTATTTTATTTTATTTTCTCGCTTTTATTCTACTTTCGTTTCTTTTTCTTTCTTTCCTTTTTCCCCCCTTTGGTTTTCAAGAGTGATGGAGCAATGGTTGGTGATATTAAAAGGATGTATGTATATTTTTAACTTATTGACCAAATCTGTTTTGGTGGAAAATAGACTTGCAGGTGAACCAAGTAGCCTTGTTTTGTAGCAATCCCTCGCTTTTCTACCATGTTCTTTCTAAGAAAGGCATCCTCACTCGTCACAATCGTCAGTTCTATACCCTTATTCCTTATTTCCCTTTATCTACCCCATCCATTTTGAGATGGATCCAGCATACACGTTGTGGATGATACGTGTTAAGCTAGGGCTTTTCCATCAACACACATCCACGACAGTTTTTTGGTTTTCTAATCATTTTGTCAAGATTCAAAGAGTTTGTCCCTTTGGGTTATACAACAGGACCAAACCCCCTCATACTTACCACTTTTCATGAATTCTTCCACGAAGTCTCGATCCATGAATCCCTTGACCTCCATCGTGTCTCCCTGTGTTGTATAACCTAGTCCACCTAACCCTATTGACCTCTTATTGTCCTACATCGAGTCGCCCTCAGTCCTATGGTTACCCTCCCTTTCCCCTTTCCTTTAGAGAATCAAGGATTGTAAGTTTATTGTTTCAATCTTGCATGCCACTGTAAGAGACGCACATCTTTTGGTTGGAAGATGTTGACGATGATTTTGTCAACAATACTTAGCCGACAAAGTGTTGCTAGGCTCCCCATTGAATCATACTACTTGTGCAAAGTTTCGCTTATTATCGTTAAAGATTGGTGCAATGTTCTTGGCAAAGTTTTTGTACGCCTGACTAAATTCTAAGCTTGACCTTTTCCTTTCTCCTCGCATTATTCACGTCGATGACACTATATGACAAAAGACTCTATTATCTCTCTTTATTTCGATATAACTCACCTTATATACATAACCTTTGATGAGAGAATAAACGAATACCATGTTATAAGCTTGAAATCATTTCTTGTCTTGCCCAACATATTACCAAACATTTTTCTTTTCATGGCCTTTCTCAATGTTACTCTTTCATATCATATAATCCCTTTGTCTATATAACCTTTTAATTATGAGTGAATAAATGAATTCTTGAAATATAATCAAGGCCATTTTATGTTATAACTTTGGCTTTATCTCATACCTTTCCAAAGGCAAATATATCATTATTTGTTTTTCAAAATCGCTTCAACAAGACACCTTTATTATTTATCCATTAAATAAAGGATCTTCACTTTAAATTTTAAAAGGGATTCCTTACTTACTAAGTGATATTCTTATATCAAATATAACCTGAGTGGGCCTAATGGTTAAGAACATGTGTTTCCTCCTAAGAGGTCACAAGTTCAAATCCAGAGGGGGGTAGGGTATGTATACCTCCGTAGACTTTACCAGTCAAATCGCTAGGCGGAGGGGGTCCCTTGTCCCACAAACAAGGGGGTTGCATACACCAATTTGGTGTGTGTCTTGGCCATGACCTTAAAAAAATATATTATATATTATATATTATATTATTATATTATATGATGACATTTTGGAATGTACTCTTCATGCAAGGATACCTACGTTCATGGTTGTTTTTACCTCACATTATTGCAAAATCAGTTTGGCCAACGATATGTCAACAACAACATTCCTCATATGTGAAGGACGAAGGCTATAACCGAGTAATCAACATTATTGGTTGAAATATTATTATTGAAAGCCAACAGGGAGTGCCAATGGATACTTCCTTGCGTGATTATCGAAGGTACTTAATGTTTGAGCTCTGACAAGAGTTTACACAGAGGTTTTGAATGATGTGAATTTTTATTAAAGGAAAGACAAAGCATCCTCTATGGCTTGAGCTTTTTGAATTTCTCACAAAACAAGCTAATAAGGTCCTTTTGTATGTTGGACAAGTTATATCATGGAAAAATGAATGTGGAGAAGAACTATTGTTTTTTAGCAACAAGGCACTTCTTAAGCCAGCAAAAGAAATCAGAGGAGGGATACCCATTTGATTTCCTTAGTTTGGTAGTTTTGGATCGTTGGAACAACACAGATTTGCAAGGAATGGGTTTTGGGAAATTGATACATGTCCTTCACCACTGCTAGTTGCAAATAACACATCAACTATTGACCTTATTTTGACTCCCACAAAGGAAGATTTGAAGATATGGTCTCGCAGTTTTGAATTGCGGCTACAGGTGTCTCTAGGTCCTGGGATGCTGACACTGATTCCTCGTGTGAGAAATATTGATAATAATACTTTCTCTTTCACCTTTGCTATGCATACTTATTTATCTGTTTCAGACATAAGTGAATCACGAGTGGAGGGTTTGGAAACTCTTGACTATTTTTAAAATTTACTTCAAAAGGAATGACTTATAGAGGAAGAGTGGATGAAGATGAAAATTCTCTTTATCCCGAGATTAAGTACAGAACACAGAAACTGAAAGAAACATGTGATTCATGTCTTCAAGGATTCAAAGGCTAACATGAACATTGTTCCTTCCATGCAACAAAAGATAACAAAGGTTGTTTGGAACCCATGGGATAAGAAGGCCAAGGCCATTCCTGATTTTGGCGATGAAGAGTACGAACAGATGGTTTGTATTGAAGCAACAATAATTGAGCACCCTATAATGTTAAGGCCAGGCGAGGAGTGGAAAGGGCACCAAGAACTATCTATTGTTTCATCAAGTTACTTCAGTGGGAAGTTAGATCCGCTAAGAGTTCCTCATGATTGACATCTCAATGTATGTTCCTGGTGGCTCATTGTGGTGGGCATAAGATTAATTTTGTTAAAAAAATGTTCTAGCAAGTAAGATTGAGTTGTTATTGGTTGAAGATTACAAACGATTCAAATCGTTGTACATGATAGATGCTAGATTTAAAAATGGCTTTCTTTTCCTTCATTCTTGAGCAGCACAATTATAGTCTTGTATAAATCATTGTGAGGCATGGTCGAGTTTCCATCATTGGAGTGTATTCCGAGAGGTGATAACGATTTTGTTTCTTAAACACAATAGATGCCGGGACATCTTATCATGTTCTTTACCTTGAAGTATTACATATTAAGGATAATTTAAAGAACTGTGAAGGTTACTTGAAGAAAGACAGTTCCATGACCCTTTGTCTTAGTCAGTATAAAAATATATAATCCTCATGATGAAATTGTAATTATCGGCCTTGAGATATCAAAGTTGGTTGTATATGTATCAGGCTACTTATGGTGGGATGTAAGAATTATAAATACATATCTAAATGAGGAAGGCGCAAATAAAATGACAAGTGGATAAAAAAAAATTTCTTAAAACATTTTTTTGTTTTTTTTATTATTAGATGGTTCATCAGCTCACTTCAGTTGGGAATGACCTTAACCACTCAAACTTCCCATCAAAGAATATAAAAGAGGCAACCTACAACCATATCTAGGAGGAGAAGTTTTTAGGAAAGATAACTTTGAGAGGGGGTCTTGCGAAGCAACGGATGCATGAAGCTAGGATGAGCTTTGTTGGGTTTTATAAGGTCCTCGCCTTTTGTTATCACCACCATCGCTCCATTCCATTTTCGCTAAGATTTCTTCTTTCTTTCTCTTTTGGTCATTCTATTGTAACCTTTTTCTAGAATGGCTAAATACCATATATCTGGCCCAAGTCTACGCATAGATTTTTAAATCATAAAACTCCAAGAATTGTATGGGGAGAAATTTTAATTAGAAATCAAAATCCTTTACGCTCTAATTTTATTTCTTATTTTTTTTATGTTAAATCTTTGTTTTCTCCATCTTTATTAATTCAATACCTTAAATTCAAAATAAAAAAAGGGAAATAAATTCAAAAGAAAATATGAACTATGACTATTGTAACATGATGTATATAAGTTCCTCTCATTTTAATTTTTTAGGTATAAGTTTTTGTTATTCTCATGTATTCATTTGTTTACCTTTCTTTTGAAATTTATATTTTTTTAACTAAAAAAAGATTAAAATACCAATCCTTTACATTGTTTTTATAATTAATGTATTATAATTCATTTTTGGTAGTTATTAAATCGTTTTCTTGTTTAATAAATTACTCTTCTATTTAATCACTTCAGTATTAACTTTCTCTAACTTCTGTTTATTTTTTCTTTAGTTACCTTTTGTTAAAATAAACACAAAAGAAAACATTTTCATTTTTAATCTTATTGGTAGCATTCTCTTTAGTTGTTTAAACTCTTTTAGGATTTAATTTTGTTATTACAAATGTATAAAATAACACATAAAAGCATAAAAATTATAAATTACATAAAAATAAAATATTATTAAAAAATAAAATTACAAGGCGAAAGGACTCACGCTAAGACTGTAGGTTAGAGGAGATTTAGTTTGGATTTCAATGTGTCTTCTTGTTTGGGGATTTAAGCTTAGGGTGACATTCTCGTCTCTTCCCGCCTAGCCCTATGGGAGGTTGAAATGTTGGTGTTGGGGACTCTCTAGTCCCTTGACGTCAACACACCTGAAATTGAATAAAGGGATATTAGGTACACCTTGTGTTGTGTGTAATGGTAAATTTTCATTGAGGATTATATTGTTTACTGTCTAATTTTTTACATAAACACAAT